>CAMOHE010043126.1:0-12877 GCA_946598075.1 Artocarpus hirsutus
AATTCTTGTCACGAGACTCATGAAGATGTTCTGTGATAATAAACCTGCAATTAGCATAGCAATGAATCCAGTGCATCATGACAGGACAAAACATGTTGAGATTGATAGACCCTTTGTCAAAGAAAAGATCAAGTCTTATGTAATATCACTACAATAGGTCCCAACAAGCCAATAGATAGCCGACATATTAACCAAGGCTATACCAAGGAAGACCTTTGTAGATCTCATCTCTAAGCTAGGTTTGCTCAACATCTACATCATAGCTTGAGGGGGAGTGTTGAAAATTTGAGAAATTATTCCTAGTTTCCTAAGGATTAGATTGCTAGAATCAAGTGTATTTTGTTTCCTAGAATAGGAGATATGGGAATTATTATGTATATTTTCTTACTTAGCTGTCTTTCCTATTTTTAGGCTACAGGATTTGTTTTTCTCTGCTATTTATATGTGTTCAGCTCTCCTCAATAAAAATGAGAATTATAGTTTCCTATATATTCTCAATAATTCTCAATCATATTATACTTAATATCCATAAAACAAAAATGAAGTTTGGATATAACAAAAGCAAGATAAAAAGGGTCGCCTGTGGAAGGTCCTTGCTCATCGTTTCAAAAAAAAGCATTCCATTTTCACCTTCATTAACATAATCCACCTCTTCAAAGAAACGGGCTGCCCATTCATCAACCAATCCAACCACATCTACGGTTATCTGAAATGAATCAACAAGAAGGGTCGAGGCGAGTTAAAGAAATCATAAATGCTACATGCACCCCATTTACAACAAGGAAATATTTGAGGGAGTTCAGTTACTCTTTAGTATGTTATAGGAAAAAACTACCTGAGGAAACTTTTGCAGAACCAAACCCAGATTCTGTATGATGTAGAGATCAATTGTTACAGTCTCAAGAACAAAAGGACTTTGCACTTTAACGGCCACCATATCACCGTTTTCTTTCAATTGGCCCTTGTCACTTGTCCAAGGGATGCTGCCATGGATTTACACCACGAGCTTGAATAACATACTAGCCATGAACTTCAGAAGACTAAACTACGTGATTATTTTTTTTCATATTTTTTATGAGAAAAAACCTTTTCATTGATAATTAATAAATTACAAGGAAACAGGATGAGATATCCTCAAAAACAAAGGAAAACAGGACTTTTTTTTTCCCCAAATACAAAAAGGTTAAACTTTTTTATTGCAACCAGAGAGCATAATCTTTTAAAATGAATATCAGAGATGTTACCAGCTCCAATTGGAGAAGATGAGAGTTCAGATTAGATATTCTGCCACGGTTGACCAAGCTCATCCTCAATTAGAGCCATAGCCACATCATCTGGGAACGAAGGAACCTTCACAACCAAACGGAAAAATCAGCTTCAAAAAGAAAATGAAGAAAATCACAGACAGGCAGTTTTTAGTCTGATTTTCGGTAAGAATAACTTAATGTTTGCAACTGTCATTAATTATCATATACTTGAAAACCTCTCAATAGATTATCTCACTTATTTGTTTCTCAAGCCACTTATGTAAGGGATGACTTCTACCTGCTTTGAATTCAACTTGATAATCTAACTCAATATTTGAGCAGACAACAAAAGCCAACAAAAACTTTACCTTATCATAAAGCTTTTGCAGCTCAGTCATTGCAGTTGGTGACAGTACATCCAGTCGAATGCTTAATGCTTGCCCAAGTTTGACATATGCTGGACCCAAAGAGGTTACTATCTCCCTTAGCTCAATCGCTCCAGCAACTTCATTCTGAGAACAAGAAAAACAAGAACAAAAATGTTAAAACCAAAGAGCACATTCTTTAGATTGTAGATGCATAGGAAGTTCTAGAAGTCAAAAAGTTCATACTCTGCGGCCACAAGATGGATAAAATTTGTGCCACTGTAACCGTAGTGGAGAAATGAGGTAAAAAATAAGGATAAAGAAAATGGTCAAATAAATGATACATGAAATTGAGATTATTCATACCTGAAATAATATATGAACACGGTTGACGCCCTTGGATTGATTAGTTGTCTCAGAAGATTTTTTTTTTTTTTAGAGGAACTTTTCTATAATTTAATACAATACCAACAGCTTAAAAATAAAAGCAAGCTGACAAATAATAACAGCGAGCGGCTTTTCCAACTTGAAAGCTTTGGTTGTCGAGGCAGGAAAAAAGCATAACGAATAACATCCCTTTCCAATATTTTTGTGCTTAATTTTTAATGCTTTAAAAGAGAAACTAGCCTCCAGCTTACAACATATGTTATTCAAAGCTTCGGGGAATAGCTTAGCCGTTTATGTGTGGGATAGTTTATTGGGACCTTGTTTGACTTTTTTAATTCTTCAAAGTATATAATTAAAGTGCATAATCAGTGTCAAGGTCTTGCATTCTTAACTTTCCTTTTCTTTTGTTTTCTTTGTTTCTTTTTCTTCCCCCTGTTTAAGGCATGAAATTTACTATTCTCATCACAATATGAGAGACTCAAATAATTTATTATGCGGATACATTATACAATAATTACAGAAAAGTAACCAAATATGATTCGACTCAAAATGCAAATAGTAAAGTAATGACAATCACAAATACCTCAACAAGACGAATCTGAATGTTATCCTCGGCAAACGGCGAATCCCTTAAATTCTGTCCTCTGAGACCTCTCATAAGTATTGCCAATTCTTCGTTCTCTTCCATTTGCGCCCTTACTCTCTTTATTCACTGCGAAACATCTCCGATCCTCTGCCATTTCCAAAAACCAAGAAACGCAAATACCATTGAACCTCTTAGAACTTCCATTGTTTGGAATAATAACCAAAAAATTCCCACTAGCTACTAAGCGGATACAAAATTGAGTCTTAAACTAGAAATTTAACCTAAATGGAAAACTGCATCTCGTTCCTATAAAATTCTCAGTTCATCTTCTCGTCCACAGCAAGAATTTAACATAACCAATTATCAACTTCAACAATGGTAAATTTCACAAAAAACCAACTTCCATGCAAGGCAACGGTCTTCGAAGATGAACAGAGTGTTTGGAAAAATGATTGAAACTGAAAATTTTAGTTTAAAAATATGGTATATAAAAGTTTTATATTGTAGTAATTTTTATTTTTTACTATAACAGTTAAAAATTTTACATTTTTTGTTGGTTGGAATCGGTTAATTGGAACCATCTTGTCAAATACTTTAGAAATTAAAATGCAATTTCTTTTATACAAAAATGACAATTTGTGGTGGAGCCTGAAACCTTTTTTTACAGAGGACATGGTGAAATAAAATTTTAAACTAATTAAACTTTACAAAAATTTTATAAAAACCGTCATCAAATATGCATTTTATGCACGCTTGTGATGTTTCACAAGTGTATTAGACGACAGTATTCTAATATATACCACATGTTATGATGATGGATTAGATGATTGTTTGGCTAACCATCATTTTATTTTTAGACGATAATTTTAAACTTTTATCTAACTTTCCATCTATAGTAGTGTTTACCAAGAGTTGTTTACCAAGCTAAGAAGTATTCTCAAGTGATAACAACTTGTTGCTTTAGATCATTTTTGAGTAATATTTGAACTCAATAGACTCAAATTTGAATTCGAATATTAAAAATCCTGTGGATACGTGTTTGTTTCTCTCAAAATCCGAATCCTTCGAGTATCAAGAATCCCAGTTTTTAAGGTTCTCATCCCCTTAAACTTTTAATACTCGGATATCTTCTATAATAAAAACTAAAATTCTCTGTCTTATGTTTGGGGAAAAAAATCATAACTTCTTAATTTGATATCGAATTGAGATGATTCTTTTTTTATTGTATTCCTAGTGAAGAGATGAATAAATTAGGATCCATAGTATATATTTTTTAAGATCATTAACATTACGATTTTATTAGATTTGTTAATAAATCAAAAACTATTTTTTACTACCTCTTCAAATACAAATTTCAATTTTATTACATATTTAGATTAAAACTTAGATGCACATCTAAATACCAATTCGGATAATAATTCAAATCACTAACTCAAATCCTAATTTAAATTATATAAACTCAAATCAAATTACTAATTTGAATCCATTTACCAAGCCGACCCTAAAACTCCTTAAATTACTTGGGTCAAGTTTACAGTGAGAATCCTAACTTTCGGGTTGTCGGCATAGAATGCGACCTTGGTAAATGAAAATTGAGGCATAACAGGGCCCAAATTGTTGGTAATGTTAACATAAACACTTTCGCATAACTAAGAGGAAAAGAACACCAAAGAGACAAAGAATTAGTTTTAGCCGATTACTAATCACATTGTTAAAGAATTTCAATTTTGTCTATGATTTTGATTTTAGAATAGTGATCTTGTTGTCTAATTTATAAGGCAAGGTTGAAAGTTTATTTTGGAATCTAATTAAATGAGAATAAAAAATAAAAAAATAAAAAAAAACATGTCTGGTTGCAGTAATTATATGCCATATGTCCGGGTTTTTTTTCTTTTTTTGTTTGGGACAATAACCAGCACTTTTTTTTTGCTGGCTGCTATTCATACTCATGCTAAAATTATCAATTAAATGAAATTTTTTTTTCATCCTCTAAGGTTAAAACCTTACTACTTATAAAACTGTAATTTTAATATAATGTACTTTTTAGATTAAATCTTGTTATTTTAATAATGAGGTTATAACTGTACAAGGTTAAATATGATTACTCTTGTTAAATGAGGAAAAAAAATTAAAAGATCCCCTTTATATTTTTCTTAAGAGAGAAGCAACCTTTTATTTTTCTTTTCCGTACGTCGACGTTTTTACATACACGGGCATCATTATTGCAATTTGCATTTCGTTAAATTTCGTGGAAAAATGTTGCTACCAAATAGTTCTGCATTCCTACGTTTTTATCCACAATATTTTTTAAACGAACGTAAGGGAATAATCACCTACCAGTAAAGGAAAATTTTACGTTTTAATTAGGTTTGCGCCCTAAATACGTCCACCTATTCTAATAAGGTTAGAACAAACTTTTTTGTTCAAAAATACACTATAAGAACTTTTTACCTTTTATTGTAGCATGTGAGAACTTTATATTTTTCCCTGACCAAAAAGTTGGTTTTATTTAACTTTGCCAAACACCTTATAAACCTATTACTCTTTTAATGATAATAAAAAAAGTACAAAAAGTTTCAGAAACAAATGAAAACAAAAATTTGAGGTCATCAAAATTATTGCAATTTTTTTAGAGGAAAATTATTGTAATTTTGATGTGATCTATTAGGTTTAAAGTTCCAAAACAAAATAGTGCTATCATACCCTTTCGTAAAAGAGTTCCGTTTGTTACATTGAGTTAAATATAGTAGACACATGTAACAATTTTGGTTTTGTGGTTCTAACCATGCTCCCAAATGTTCTATAGAAAGCAAAATTTTCAATTTTTAAAATGTTCAGACCTCTACGAAAAATAAAATTTAAATATTATCAACCATTCAACCATTCTTCAGGTTAAGAATCAAACGGCTTATGCCCAATCAGATTCTCTCCCTATCTCACCAATGCAAATATGCTTATAGTATGATAACCTATCAAAAGCTACTATGATCTGATTAATGCTAAGTATTGTCATGAATCAAAATCTAATGTCCTCTAGACTATCCTCACTTAAATTTTAACACTTAAGTGAATTGTGTTATTATTTTTAATGTTTAAATCTTATTTATGTGTAGTAATATTAAATTTGAATGGTGTCAAATAAATAATAGAAAAATAGAAAAATAGGGATAACAAACGTAGACTCTGTTGCCATTGTGTGCTTTGTATCTTTGATGTTGGCCCAAGTTTCTCTCAGCTATAAATAAGTTCTCCCTCTTCCAATTGTTTCACGGCAAAGTGTTCCAGCAGAGTTAAAAATTAAGGAAAAAAAGGTGTGGTGTGTGCTAGTTTGGGAGAGACTCTCTAGTGGCATCCGAAGTTGTCATTGTTTGGTGTTCTTTTTTTGTGTAATTTTAGGTTTTGAAGTAGTTGCTACGCCCCATTTGGTTTTGTTTTGAGAATTTTTTGAAATACTTTTGCATGATTTTTGAAGCAAAAATTTCAAAAACACTCTTGACACAATTCTTAAAAAATTTTTATTTTTCAAAACAAAATAATTTTCACTTATTTTGAAAATAATACCAAACGGGCGTCTTCAAAAAGTATTGTGTTCTACACAATGTTGTTTAGAAAAAAATTACGTAGAAACAAAATTTGATATCTAAATGACCAACCATAATCTAATATATTTATCTATGTATCATGATACAAAGGGAAAAAAAAAAAGAAGAAAAGAAAACAACATGGAATGGCTCTATATGGACACCTCTTATAAAAAATGCCCTCATTTTCTTAACTTTTCAAAACTAATCCTTTTCTACTTATTTTATTTTTATTTTAATTTATTGTTTGACTATTTTACCATGATTTAAACCAGTACAAAATAGCATTGTTTTCTCTCTCCTCCCTTCTCTCCTCTATTTCTTCTCTAGCTTGACGCGTTTTTTCTTACATTTTTTACCTGTTCTTCTCTTTCTCTCTCCTCCTTCTCTCCAGTATCTCACTTCTAGCTCTCTCTCTCCCCAATCGTCGTCCATGACAGTGCGTTGACAAAGACCTCCAACTCCACGTCGCTCGTTTGCCTAGCTCTCTCTCTGTCTCTTTCTTTCTCTTGTTTCTAGTGGCATCAGTGTTGCCGCGCAAAGCTCCTGAGCAAGATGAAGTCGTGATTAAGTTTTTCATCTACATAGGCCTTTGACGGCAATGACCCTTGATTCACGAAGCTTCAATGGCGGCGACCTTTGATTTGTGAAAATCTGATGGCGCGACCTTCGATTTGCCATGGCCGACAACGGCGACTTTCGATTCATAAAGATCTGACAACGGCGACTTTCAATCTTCCATGGAGGAAGCACAAGTATCGATCTTCGCTTCTTGATCTCCTGATCTCCATGGTCACAGCACAAAGCACCGATGACCTTTGATTCATGAAGCTCTGATGGCAGCGACCTTCAATCTGCAAAGATCTGATGGTGCGACTTCAATTCCCTAAGGTCGAAGGTAGCAACTTTCAATTTACAAAGATCCAACAATGGCAATTTTTAATCTGCCATGGTGGAAGCACGGGAACCGATCTTTGCCTCTTGTTCTCCTGATCTCCTTCATTGCAGGTGTGGTGCAAGAATCAAACAACAGAATGACGTCGAGAGACGAAAAAATTTGAAATAGTTGTTCAGATCTATTTGTTATCATTTTGAGGAAAAAAGGATTTGTTGTTGTCTATATGTTATTGTTGTGAGATTGCCAAAGGATTTTAGTTATTTTTGTCTTTTAAACAAAAAGAAGATTTGTTTGATTTGCAAATGCATTTTTGTTTAATATGCTGTTTGATACAAAGGATTTTTTTGTTATTCAATTTGATACAGACACATGTTTTTGTTTGATTTACTCTGTTTTTTTTTTTTGGAATTTGGTAGGTTATAGGACAGAGCCTAATGGGTTTCGCTAGTTCGATGATGAAACCCTACAGTTTTCGAGACGGAACCTAATTGGTTAAAAAAACACATGTTGGAACTTGGTAGGTTTCAAGTTGAAACCAGTGGTAGTTCACAACCTATCACTAGCGTCAGCGACAGGAGACAGTTGGTGCTATTTTGTTTTAAAAAAAAATATTAGAATTTGATAAATTCTTAATTAGAACCTAATAAGTTACAACCCGATGCTAGTGCGGATAGCTAGAGGTGGTTGGCACATCTTTATTAAAAAAAATGGTGGAATCTAGTAAGTTTTAAGTTGAAACCTAACATGTTCTAATTTGACATCCTTGTCATCGATGGAGGCAGTCGGAGCTGTGACATCCGAGCATTTTTAGTATATTAAAAATGCAATAACTTATAGATTATGTTAAGCAAAATTATGTGTCGCAAGGATTATGGTTTAATCAAATTTTTATGATAAAGACTATAAAATTCAAAATGAGATTTTTTTTAAGGGTAAAAATTATACTATAGTCTTATACGAGGAAAGAAGGATATGAAAAGTAGGTGAAAAGCTTAATTATTACAGAATGTGTCGCAACAAATATTAAGATAAAAATAGAGTTTAAGAAAAATACTATATAATAATATGAAAAATTATATAGTATTAAAATAATGCATTGTAAGGAGGTACTTTGATAAAGTTATATAGTATAAAAATTACACTGTAAAAGTAATACAGTATAGGAATTAGACTGTTTAAGATTATGCAGTATAGAAATTGGATTGTTTAAAGTTAAAGTAGTATAGAAATAATACTATTTGGGGGACATGAATAAGTAAGGAATGTTGTGTAAACTCGTAACAGTATAGAGAATATACCAACAATATAAGAAAAATACTGCCAGTATAAATTTAGATTATATAAAGTTAAATAGTATAGGAATTATATTATGTAATAGATGTAAATAAGTATGGGAGGTTGTGGAACCTCATGAATTGTATAGAAAGGACTACCGACAGTATAAGAAAAATACTATCAGTATAAACTTGAACTGTGTAAAAGTTTTTGTGGGGCCGACCATAGGACACCAAAATAAATGAAAATTTGCCACCAAACCCCCTTGGGTGGCCCAATTATACATGGCCAAGTTTAGCCAACTTTTTACTGCAAATAATGGCAGGTGATGACTAATAAGGTGGGTCATCAAAAGCTTATAAAAATCAAGTTTTTTTCACTTATTTAAGGAACCAAAACTGTTCCATTTTCTTCCTTCAGAAACTATCCCTCCTTAGGCAATTTTTCTCTCAAGATTTTGATGAAATTCAAGCCTCCATATCATGTTTGAAGCAAGTACAAAGGTTTTTATTCAAGATTTGGCACTTTTGGAGGTAAAAATCCCAAACTTTCTCTTGTGGACTTTGGTGATTTTCTTCAAGGTTTAGATGGGTTTTGATGGGGTTTTTTATGGTTTTTTGGAGAAGGCATAACAAAGTTGCTTTATAAAGTTTAGGTAAATCTCTAAACTTTATACTTGAAAGTTTATGTTATAAACATGTATGCCAAGTGTTTGATGAAATGTTTTGAGCTATGGCAGGCAAGATGGACATTATGGCATGATTGGTTTATGCTTTATGATGATGGTGGTGTTAATGATAGAAAGAAAGAAAGTAGGGGATTTGTATTTAAAAGTAGAAAAATTGGTAAACTTTATGTTTTACACAAAGTTTAACTAGTTTCAAAGGAGTAGGGTTTTGAGGGCCTTAGAGGCCAAAGTATGTTCTAATTAAGGACTAGAATTTGCCAACACAAAGAGGAAAACAACTTTTATGAAAGAAGTTTTGTAAAATTCCAAAATGACTAAATTGCAAAGTTTTGCTAAAATTCAATAGATTTTAAAATCAGCCAAAAAGTCCACCTTAGTGTTAGAATTTGACCAAAGTTATAACATGATCATCGAAGCTATTAAGGCAATATGGATAGATTGTCAAATCCTGTACGGTTGATAAGTTATGAATTTTACAAAATTTTGAGCACAAAATTTCATAAAATGGAAACGTTATGAAATGTTTAGAATTTGACCAAGGAGCTTTTTTAAGTTTTTTTTCCTTGCAAAAAATGAAAATTTTGGTATAAAGTGGTCGTTTTTGGTCCTGGGGGCAAAAATGTAATTTTTTTTGTGTTTCAAGCCAAAACCATAAAATTGTGTGAAATTGGTTTTCACCAAAAAACATTAGGTTCCTGCTTTTCTATGGGCAATGAATAACCATAGGGTTTATGTTATTAAAGATTAACAGTTTAATCAAGTAAAGAATAAAAGAAAAAGGTTGAGGGCAAAAATGCTAAGATTTTTGCATTACGGGTCAAAACTGTAAAGTTTTGATAAAATAGATTTTAATGAAAGAAAAACTATTGTTGGGTTTTTTGCAAGGTTATGAAAAGTAAAGAAATGTATGATGTTTTAAAAAGGGGTTCCAAAAGTTTTCTAAGACCTATCAAGGGCAAAATGGTCATTTTGTGAAAAAAAACCAGTTAAGGGTAAAATCGTCATTATCAAGAAAACGGCTAAAGCGGAATTAAACACTCCAAACTAGAAAAATGCTCTTAGGTGAAAAATATTTTGTATTATGTTAAGTAACGAAGCCGTCATATGAGATGGGAAATTTAATAAGGGATGTTCAAGATAAGTAGAAGAAAGGTAACCTAGTAGGTTATAAAGCCAAGTAAAGAAAAAGGTAACCCAATAGGTTATTGAGTTAAGTAAAAGGAATGATAACCAAATGGGTTATGAAGTTAAGAAAAGGGAGAGGCAACCCCGGTGGGTTACAAAGCTAAGTAGAAGAAAAGTAAATTAATGGGATACAAAGTAAAAGAAAGTAAACTGATAGTATATAAGTTATGTAAAAAGGAATGGATATTTAATGATTAAGTTCTGTTATCAATCGAGTAGATTGGTAATGTGAAAAGCTAACTAATAAGTCAGGTGTTGTATGATCAGGATACAAAGCCAACTAATGAAAGGAAAAAGAAGGAAACAGAAACGTTAGAGCTATAAACATATAAGTTCAAAATTCACCTACAACATGAAGTAAATGATTTTCAAATGCTTAGATATAAGTTTGCAATTGTTATGCAAGTTGTTTTTAAAGTATGTTTGTAGTTGTTATGCAAAAGGTTTTAAAGTTTAAATCAAGATTTACAATATACTTGCAACTATTATGTTAAAAGCATGATTGCATTTAATATGCATAAAGTTTAAAAGATCAAGTGAAGGCTTGCAATGTATTGGCACTTATTATTCTTAAAGTATGTTTGCATGTAAAAAAGCACAATGTTTTAAAGAGCATAAGTTATGATTTGCAAATGTGTTTGCATATGATGTGTTAGTATTTGATACGCTCACTAAGGTAAAACAAAGATGAAAAGAAAGTGTTGTACTAGCTTCCTTGATGTGAGGTACACAAGTAAAGTTAATGTTTTTACCTCCTTATGTGAGGTACACAAGTAAAGTTAAAGTTATGACCTCGGTGTTTGATGGTCTCAAGTCTTCCACAAGAAAAGCATCATGTTTATGATCTCATGATTAATAATGTTGATACAAATACTGAAGTTTATAAGGTAAGAAAAGTTAAGGAATAAAGATAAAAGTTGAAGTAAGAAATGAATGTTTATAGAATACTTATAACTAAAAGTTCATAATTGAGCATAAACGGAGTCATGCATTTGAATTTTGCTTGTATTCCTTGCCATGAAATGTTTATGCATATTGAAAAACATTCTAAGAAATGTTTTATGTTAAATATTTATGAAAAACATTTTTATGTTTACAATAAAAAGTTTATAAAGGACGTTTTATGAAAAACATTTAAAAAATGTTTCATTAAAAACATTTTAAGAGAAAGGCTTTTTTAAGAAAAGCTTATAAAGCATGTTTTAACGATTTGTGAGATTATGTTTGAACTTACTAAGTGAAATCTCATTAAAAGTTCCTTCATGCTGTAGGTAGTCCTAGGGTGACCAGTAGGACCTATTTAAAGAGCTCGGTTTTACGGAGGACAGATGCATTGATTTAGGTATGGATACAACTATAGTATGTTTCCGCTGCTCAAAGAAAATGTTTTCCCACTATTTGTTACAGTGTTTTCAAATTTTTAAGAAAATCAAAGTTTTAAGAAATATTTTCAAAGTTTTAAAATATTTTTTATGAAATGTTTTATATAATTATAAAGATAAGTTTTAAGCTATGATTTAATTAATGTTTCTTATTAAGTTTTAAGAAACAATTTGAAATGGTTCTAAAGTCAAATGTGAGCAATGTCTTAACTTAAGTTGTGATAGAAGTCGCAACAGCTTTTATGAATATTTTAAAGGATGTTAAAGAATTTTATTTTGGTATTTTTCTTACTAGGTAAGTAAGATTAATGTTTAAGAAAGTTAAGTGACGACCCAAAAAGGCTGGGCGTCACAAGCACTTCATTATTAAAAAAATGTTGGAATATGATAAGTTCCAAGTTGGAATCTAGCAGGTTCTAATCTAGCACCCCGCTTCAGTGACCAAAGGTAGGTTTTAGCAGATTCCATGACGAGTTTTGGAATGGAACCTAGCGGCTTCTATTTCTGGAGGAAGAGTAACTTTGTCTTTTAATAAAACCCTAATTTCAAATAAAGATGAAATTTTAATAAGGAGTTTGTTAGAGAGCATTTTTAATAAGGTAGAGCATTTGTGGGGCATTTTTGTAAGTTATTTTTATTAAAATACGCTGAATAACTATTTAAAAGTAAAACAATCTTATTTAACCTCATAGGGTTATACTAACGAAAGAGTAAGACCTAATTTAAAAGGTACATATTAGATTGGGGCCCAAATTTTTGTGAGTAATGAAGTTATACTTTCATGGGGATGAAAAGGATTCAAAATGAAGAGCTATCCTATTTAACCTTACAGGTTTTTTACTCCACCACTAACAAAATAGTAGGACTTAGTCTAAAAAGTATACTACAAACTAGATTAAGGCTCACAATTTTATGAATAGAGGGATCAAAACTCTAGGAGGATGAAAAAGGACTGTAAATGAAACAGCAAATGATGTGTCTTTATTCCACAGGTAGCAAATATCAAACTACTGTGTTTCATTTTTGAGAAGACACAGCTTATTTTCATATATCTAACACAGACATGTGAAGCACTCATTTGGTCTTTCTTTAGCATTGAATATCTCAAACCACCTCAATTTGTTCATTGGTGCACCGCACCAAAAGCCGCAAAAGAAGAGTGTCGTCATCTAAAAGTTGGACCCGAAGCTGAACTGATAACTATTGGTGTAGCTCAAAACCTGGACTCCAAGATTGTCTTTTTTGGACTTGTAGTGAAGAGTTAGGTCTATGTTTGGGCCCAA
>CAMOHE010043127.1:0-61818 GCA_946598075.1 Artocarpus hirsutus
CTATTGGAATCAATAGAGCCATAGAGACAACTGCTATTGAGAATAAGGCCAATCACATGACCCGTCTTCTCATCACACTCTACGCCATCCCAAAAGCAGCAGTTGCTACTTTCTCCTTCAGATTTCCACGACAAGACCTTGGGATAAGCATCCTCGTAAGAAGAGGCAGATCTAGTAATGGCAAAGCTTTGCTTGAACTGCAACAGCGCAGACCTCTCATCATCATGGCAAGACAACTGCACAGAAGAAGCATTAAAAGAGTTAGCAAACAATAAACAGTTCAAGAGTAGGCACGCCATCCAACACAACCACAACGACCACCCCATTTTGACTGTGGGTTCTCTCTCTCTCCCTTTTTGGTTCTTTTTCTTTTCTTTTCTGTTTCTTTTTATGTTCTCTTGTGTTAAAATAGCACAACGGCAGGAATTCTTATGGACTTGATTTCGTATTCTTCACGCTAACGTTATTAATATTATAATAGGAGACGAAGTGGGGTTGGATTAATAATATTTGTGACCTTACAAGTCAATACGTGTTAATGTTATTGTCGTTTGATTATTTGTATCATCACTTAAAAGTGGGGTCAGGATGATTATTTTTAAAAAAAATTTTAGAAAAAGTACGATTATGAACGTGTCCAGGATGATTATTTGTTGGAAGACCTTGGACACGTTAAGGAGGTTTTTTTCCACAAACTTGACTTGGAAAGTGAAACAATGACTAATTAAAGAGTGAAGATTAACCGCATTATTTGTTCTTGCCGTGTATACAACATTCGTTAGTTTCTAAGAAATCCTTAGTATATGCAGTGTTACAAAGTGAATTTGTTACTGGTATTGATCATAAAGAGAAAAAAGGTTATATAACCGTACTGGATTACTGTCACGCCCGAAATTCGGGACGACGTAGTAAATTAATTAGGTTAAATAAATTAAATTTTCAATAAAAACTGTCATTTTAAAAGTTATTAAATTAATTATAAGCATATAGGATATTTAAAACTCTTCAAGATATTTGTAAAAAGGAAGCATGCAAGTGAATTAAAATATTAAATAAACAAGCGCCATTGGGCCCTACTGGACCCGCATTAGTGTGATACACGTTATCAACAATATTAAATACATAAACACAATCCAAATAAAAGAAAAATAAATTAAAATATTGCATGCCTTGTTTATAGATAAATACCTTAAATAGTGATGTCCTAATCTGCAGTTTCTTCCTGGTTCTTTAGTCTTCTGTAAGTTAGATTCCACCTAGAAGGGGGAAGGTTTTAAAACAAGAAAAATGTGAACGAAAGGCTTAGTAAGACTAAGCTTTTGAAAAATTTAATTTAAACATATAATTCATTTTTAAACAAAAGCTATAAAAACAAGACAAATAAATGAGCGAATAACTAACTAAAGTTCATTAAATTTATTCATACTGGTGAATCATTTATTCATCCATAGACAGTCTCATTATTATATTTTCGGCAAAGCCATATGAATCACCACCGAAGTGGCCTAGCTGGTCGGGACCTGCCCCCAAGGTCGTACTCCCCACGACCCAATCTCTGTACATGACATCATGCTCTATCTTATCATTCTAGACGATTGTAACCGACACGTCCGGTGTCATATTATTATCATGTCTCATTTTCCGGATATTCTCATTACATTCCTTATGATCATTCATTATTTAACCAATAAAGAAAATAAGTAATTAGACTTCATTTCTTGAAAACATTTAAAGAAAGTGCTTTGTGGTCAAAACCCTTTAAAAACATGGCTACCAAGGAGAAGGGATGGAAGTCCTATCTCGATACCCCATACCAATGTTCAACACCACAATCTCGATCCGCTATACGTTAGCTTCACGGAACCACGAACGCCCTTAAATAAAAACTAAGTTTATTAATCTCTAACTTAAGGTATTCTACATCCCTAAGCTATCTCATGGTGTCTTAGTATGCCTTTAAGGTTTACAAAATCATTTCATAAGGTTAAAATCTTGATCTAGGTTTTAAACGGTGAAAAGCAGACGAAAAGAGTCATTTTTCACGAGGTCCGGTCGGCCTGCTAGAACCCTTGGTCTGACCTGTTGGACTCTACAGTTCGGCCTACAGGCCAGCCAAGACCGACTTGTCAAACTGGCCTAGGTTTGGTCTACTGACCAGATGAATCCGGTCTGTCGAACCTATGAATCCGGCCTGTCAAACATTGAGTTCGGCCTGTCGAACTGAAAAAACATGGGAGGTTTGAGACTTTGATTCTCGGCCTCCCCAAGCCCAAAATCTATTCTAAACCTACTTTTCCAAGTCCCCAGAGCATATATAATGGTCATAAATGATAAATAAACATAATAGAACACATCTAAGCAAGATTTACATAGGAATTTTTAAGAAAATCTGAAAATGGAGAAAAAGGGACAAACTTAATTTAATCAAAATATCATGAAATCAAGCCTAGATTTTGGATGATTTGAGTCCTACCAACTTAAATTAAGGGTTTCCTAAGCTTAAGAAACTCGGATTACAACGTTTCAAAGAAATTGAAAAATTTAGAATAAAAGTTTGAAATTTAAAAAATAAAAAAACTAACCTCGAATCGAAGCTTTAAAACGGTTTTGTGGGAGTTCAATAGCGCTTCTAAGCTCCCAATCTAGCCAAGATTCAAAGCTTTAACTCAAAATTTTGAAATCAAAGAGGGAGAGAGAGAGCAGCGGGAGAGAAAGAGGGAAGAGAGAGTGTGTGTGTTTGAGGGAGAGTGAGGGAAAGAGAGTGAGAGGGAGAGATAAATAGAGGGGTGAGGGGTGGTTTGCAGAGCAAAACTGTGTCCATAGCACACGGTTTTGTAATTAAAACGTATCGAATATTTGACAAATTGTTTTGTTTCAAAATTCAAAATAACATATAGAAATAATTAAAAGCGGGATAAATTTAAATTACCATAAAATACTTAAATTAAGTTTAAATTTACATTAAGGCATACTAATCCACCATCTAAATACCAATTATGCATAATTAAATTTTGTGGGTGTTACAATTATAACTCTAATAGATACAAAATGGTTCTCCTTGTTTGACAGTGGTTTTATAGTATTTTATTTTAAAAAATGAGAATTTTTAACGAATTATGCTGAGAGTCTTTTAAAAATTTTTGTCTTGAAAGTTGTGCAAAAACGTTTTTAAAAATATTTGAAAACAATATCAAACCGTATATTTCCGGCTAGACTTTGAATTGAAATAAGATTTAATCTATTTATAATAGCCTATTATAATATTTTCTCTTTTCTTTTATGTTCTCTCTGTATTAAAGTGGCACAAATATTGCAGGGATTCTTATAGACTTTATTTTGAATTCTTTAGTGTGGATTCTTCATGCTAGTGTTAGGGTGTTTGGAATAAGAGATCAAGCATTATAATTTGAACTATGAGTTTTAACATGATAGACCTCAACCTCTTGTATTTGATAAGGTAGCTGCCTGTCTTGATTTAAAAAAAAAAGGTTATTCGAAAAAGTAATTTAACAGTTTTTCCACAAACTTTTTTTTGGAAAGTTTTTCCACAAACTTGACTTGGCAAAGTGAAAAAGTAACTTTGTTAAAAATAAAAAATAAATGAATGATAAAAAGTAGAACATTTACTAAAGACTGACCTCACTCTCAATTATTTTGGTTTGGCCAGGCATCGCGAATAATATGAAAGCAAGTTGACTATGCAGTGTTACAAATAGTGTTTAAGAACATTATAATCATGAGTACTGCTGGATTATTATCATAACGAATATAATTGGTTTCAGATGAATTCTAAACATATGATATGTTATGTTATGTTATGTTATTTGTACTAGGAATTGTTCTGTTTATAGTTTGCATTGCATATATCAGATGAACATGTACAATAATATAAAAAAATAAATGACATTAACATGTTGAACGACATTTAATTAAAGTCAGTTATCATTTTTTTCCTTTTTAACTTGGGATCATTGGAATCCAAGTATTCAATGTTGGAGAGGTAAGTATAAAATTACGGTTAGAGCTTATAATAATACAACTTTGAGAAATGATAATGACCTATAATTAACTATAATAAATTTAACAAAAGGATTATAACCACTACTAATTCTTAAATTATGAGCTGTCACTTTATTTTTTTAATTTTTGGTTTGTGACACACAAGTCAGCACGTGTTGATGTTATTGCCATTTGATTTGTGTCAGTACTTAAACATGGGTCAGGATGATTATTCTCAAAGAAATTTTTAGATAAAAGTATGATTATGAATGTATCCAGATGATTATTTGTTAGAAGATATTGGACACATTAAGGAGTTTTTTTTTTCTTTTTTTTTTTTTCCCACAAAGACTTGGGAAGTGAACTAATTAAAGGGCAAAGACGGACCCAATTATTCATAATTATTTAGGGGTTGTTTGTTTTGTGTACTTTTTGTACTCAATGAACTTAAATTTAAATTTAAGTATCAAGAATCTTTTGGATACATATTTGTTTCCTCCAAAATCCGAATCCTTTAGCGTACGTTTGGCAAAGACGGTTTCTAACCTTTTTTTTAACAGTTTCAACTATTTTTTTATATCGTTTTTTCTCACAAAATTTAAACCAAAAAATGGCTCAAACTATAAAATCGGCTCCAACTACTGTCCAAATAGATGCTAAGCAATTCTAGTGTTAGTTCTAATGATGAATATTCAATAAGATTGACAATTTTAATAAAGTAAAGCACATCGGAAATTTCAGGGAAAGAAAGAAAGAAAGAAATTGCAAGATCAAGACAAAAAAGCTTGTCTGCATCAACCTCTTTGTTTTTGCTATCGCTCAAAAGGCTTTATACGCTTTCACACTTTGAATCAAGGGAGATTTGCATGACAATTCTATTCATAATATATGTATCAGGGAAAGGTCTTCATTGAAAATTGCGGAAAGAGAAGGACTTGTTTGGACTTTTAAGCAAGGACTCTTGTTTCCAAAAGAAGCTATCAGTTTCAATTTACTCTTGTTTTCAAAAGAAACTGACCATCGGTGGTTCGTAGAATTTGCAGAGAGGGACCAATTATTTAGTGTACCAGACTAGAGGTCAAAAGGAGTACTACCTAATAATCATGGTTATTTTGTAACATGTTTTGTTAAGACTTAAACAGCTAGATTTATAGTGGTTCATTCTTAATGCGAAAATTACATCTACCCTAAGCTGTTGTAGTCATCCACTATTAGATTAACCATCCACCTACCTAGAAAACTACCTAGAAAATTCAACAATCTATTAGAATACTTAATGACAGTTAACTAATAGAGGGTGTGTCTTTGTAATTTTATTTGTAAAATTTGGAGGTATTTACGTGATTTGCTTCAGTCAAGGTATCTCTATTGTTTTAATAAAATACAGGAGATATTAGTGTAATTTGCCCATATGAAAATATCATGTCATAATATTTTTTGGCGCCTATTTTGGACTATTAAACTCAGAAATATCCAACCATTTTTTTTTTAGAAAAAAAATCTTGGTAAAATATGAAAAACATCCTATATATTAAGGCATTGAAAAAAACAATCTACCATAACATAAAATAAATATGACTTAGAAGAATATTTTCCAAGCAGAACACAGCTCTGGGGAAAATATATATATATATGAGAATTTTAAGTGTAACTTATCTGGTTATTTTCTTAGCAAATAAATCTTTTTTATCACCTTTTTTTTATTGTTTTCTATTTCTATTAGGAGATGCCTTTTAAATGGTGGAGTAGTTGTATGGAGGAGTATGAAGAAATCTTGTGTTGTTAACTCTACTTTGAATGCTGGATATGTTGCAACTTCAGAAGCTGCAAAAGAGGCTTTATGGCTCTGTAACTTCTTGAGAAATTTCGAAGGTTCTTGGAAATTTCTCGAGGGAGCTATGGTAATTGCTCGAGGAAATAAAAATAGGAACCCTTTACATCACTTCCAGTTGTAAAGATACAATTGCTAATGTTGTTGATGATTATGATTTACGGCATTGTAGACTCGGCTACATGAGTGAAAGGGTACGAAAGTAATTTAGTCAAAGGGAAGCTACCGAGATTGAAATTTGTTGAGCATAATTTATGTGAAGGTTGTATCTTTGGAAAACATAATAATTGGCCAGTTTCTCTATAGTAAGAAGAGAGACAAAAGCAACAAAATTGGAGTTGGTTCATGATGACATTTAGGGGCGTTCAACTATAACTTCCCTTGGAGGTTCTAATTATTACGTGGCACTCCTTGATGACTTGAGCATAAAGATATTGACTCTTGAAGAACAAATTTGATGTCTTTGATGCTTTTAAAAGATGGACAACAATAGTTGAGCATACGATAGATTAAAAGGTGAAATGCTTGCAGTTAGAAAAAAGGGGAGAATATATTGACAAGGACTTTAAAAAATACTATGTTGATAATGGCATCAAGATGAAGAAGAATATTCTAGGAAAGCCTCGATAGAATGATGTGGCTGAGCGGATGAACAAAACCTCACAAGATCCTACTAGGAACATGAGGTTATATGCTAGGCTACCAAAGATATTTGGGCTCAAGTTAGTACTATAACTTATTTGATCCATAGGGGTCCTTTAGCACTATTATATTGTTGAATTCCAAAAGAGATTTCGAGCAGCAAAGCCGAAAACTTTCTTTTTTGAAAGTGTTAGGTTGTCTTTCTTATGTTCATATTGATTCTACTGCTAGAAGTAAACTTGATGCTACATCTAAGAAGTGTTTCTTATTGGCTATGGTGATATTAAGTTTAGTTATCGTTTCTAGAATGACCAAAATCGAAAGGTTATTAGAATTAAAGATATGATCTTCAAAAGGAGTCATGTATAAGGACAAGTTAACGGTTGAATCTCAAAGCATAAGTACTAAAGCCAAAAAGCCTAAATTGATTCCATTGAGAGATTTTGTAGTGATTAAAATACAGAATACAAACCGTGAAGATCAAGAAAATATAGCCCTAGAAGTGAATGAGATGTGATTGAACTTGAAAGACCTACCATAATCAGACCACCACAAAGGTACTCCCTATAATTGCATTGTATTTTATGGACCGATAGGGTACTAGAAAGCTATGGAAGATGTGCATGTTACCAAAAGAAAAAAGACATTGCAAAATAAATGGGTATATAGGATAAAAGAAGAGCATGGTGGTAGCAAGCAGTCTAAAGCAAAGCCGGTTGTAAAAGGAGTTCAACAAAAAAAAAGGCATTGACTACATAGAGATTGTTTCTTCAATAGTAAAATTGATAGCAACTAGGATAGTATTTCGATGGGACGTACATGATGATGTTTGTTAAAAATTGCAAGTGTATAATATCGTATAAACAAGTAATATAATAATGAGTAAGTATCATTACATGGATTTTGTTTAATTTTTATTAATTACCGAAATTGTATCTACTCTAGAATTATTTGAACAATGGATTAAAAATAAAAATAAAAACTAATATAAAAAGACTAAATGAAACTAATGAAATAAAACACTTAAGGAATTCGATTTCACCTAATCATGTCACTAAGCGTCAATTAATCTTTTTAATTATGTTGAACAAAAGTCAAAATCTTCTAAACTCTCCAAAAGCCCCTTCCGGTAATCATTTGAAAATATCTTATATTAATTAATAAACTATATTCCTAGATCTACTATCTAATTAGAATTCAGTAGGTTTTAGAATTTCATTGATGGTTACAAAATTATAGTGGATATATTCCTATCCTGTTAAGATTATGTTATTCTATGATCAGCTTAGCATGTAAATCCTCCTCCAGGTAGTAATATAGAACCTCCTAATTGACTAATTGATGATTAATCAACTAAAAGCATTAACTACATATAGAATAATTATCCAATATAATTTAGATAATCACAATCTATTTGAATAAATGAAAATCCAAGCAACAAAAATTAAGCTACATTGAGATCCCTAGAATAGAAACAATCAAAATATAAATTAAAATAAAAATAAAAATAAATAACACCATAATTCAAGCATTCTTAGAATATACAAAGATTTAAAAATGAGAAAGAAATCACTAAAATGAAGGGGTAACAAACTCTAAATTTTTTCTTTCCCAATCTTATTCTTCCTCCTTTTTGTTGCTTCAAGAACTCTCCAGTGGTGTCTTCAAAAGAAAAATAGAATACCTAAATCCAAACCTAAAAGTAAATGCTAAAATAAAATAACCTAGGCTACTAAATTATTTTCTTTTTTTCTTTTTTTCTTCATTTTTCACTTTTTGTAATCAACTTCCAAAAACTTGGCAAATTGGACACGTGATGTGCTTTTGTTCATTGGAACGTTAAGCCGGACTGCTATGACACGCAACCATGGTGGGGTGAGGTACACGCGTTAATGAGAACTGCTGAAGTTTTGATTTAATGGTCATGATCATGAGTTGATTGTGACTAAACTTCGCGTGCAGGGTAGTCTTCTAAGCGCATTTGAATTCAATTTTTGCATTCTTTTTGCCCCATTTTAACTCAAAATTTATATATTTCCCCTATGCCTAATTTACCTACACAAATAAAGATAAAAAAAATAATTAAGGGGGCAATTAAAATGAAATTAAATTCTACAAAATTAAATTGGATTAAATTAAAAACAAATAAAATCATATTAATTGAAAAAAAAATTAAATTAAAATAACTGGAATATAGCAAAAATATATGTAATTAAGTATAAAATAACTTTATTTTTATAGAGTTACCACAAGACTTACACCTAGAGCAGCTAAATGTAAAACCCATTTTTCTTCATAGTGATTTAGAGGAAGAAATTTACATAATGTAGCCATAAGGATTCAAAGTATAAGGAAAGGAAAGAATGGTATGCAAACTTCAGAAGACCTTGATAGTCTCAAATAGGCTCTTAAATAGTGGTATAAAAAGTTTGATAGTTTTTTGAATAGTAATAGTTTCTAGAGGTGTTAGACAGATCATTGTCGAAGTATGATGACATTTGATGACTCCTACATTATTCTACTACTGTAGGATGATAATATGTTGTTTGCAGGTGCTTGCAAATACGAGATTGATAAATTAAAAAATAAATTGTCTAAGGAATTTGAAATGAAGGACATGAGCTTTGCAAAGTATTGTGGAAAAATCGTAAGTATACAAGATCGCAAACAAGTAATAAAGTGAGAGTAAAGATCATTCCTTATATGACTATTTGTTAGTAATTACCGAAATTGATCTAGCTCTAATTTTATTTGAACAAGCAATTAAGGAGATGATTTTTGAAATTATCAACTAAAACTAGAAATTAAAATAAAAACAAAGCACAATTTGACAAATAAAAGCTTAATAGATTTAGAACCATAGGGTTTCTGATTTCATCTAGATTAATCATGTCCAAATTACCTAGTTTAATTTATGAAAATTTTATTCTTATGCTAACAACAAATTTCTCTAAACTAATCATTAATCTTTCTTAAGCATTAACAATATATTTTGGTAAACAAATTCCCTACATCTCTGTAAAAATTCTAAATTCATCAATTCATTGAGAAAAAGAAATTCATAAAGCTACATAAGTTTCATGGATATTTCTATCCTATAATAATATCATGGATTTTTAATCATGGTCAAATTTTATTATTACTATTTAGTCTCAAATGAAATTACAGATCATATAATTATTGGCCAAACAATCGCAAGCATTAAGAACAAATGAACCACTCAACATATTATTAAATAAACATCAAATTAATTAAAACGATAATAAATTTGAACATTCATAATCTGGCTACATCGTAGCCCTAAAAAAGGAAACTTAGTTTATAATAAAACTAAAAGAAATTCTAATTACCATCTCAAACATGATGAGAGTAAAGGAAAGTACCGATAATTAGATGTGAATTGTTGCGTTCCATCTTTGAGTTGCATCGTTCTTCTTATTAAAATCACAAGTTTCTCCCCTCTTGTTAACAGCCTTCTCTGTGTCAAAAAGTTCCTCTTTGAGACCTAAAGAATCCTATTTATAGTCTTGGGCCAAAT
Source organism: Artocarpus hirsutus (assembly GCA_946598075.1). Lineage (NCBI taxonomy): Eukaryota > Viridiplantae > Streptophyta > Magnoliopsida > Rosales > Moraceae > Artocarpus > Artocarpus hirsutus. Next base: position 10,011 of record CAMOHE010043127.1, read on the forward strand.
GGGTAAATCTATAATAAATTTGAACATTCATAATCTAGCTACATTGTAGCATGAGAAAAGAAAACTTAGTTCTTTCTAAAACTAAAAGAAATCCTAATGATTTTCTTAAACATGACGTGAATAAAGAAAAGAATAGATGATTAAATGCGAATTGCTGCGTTCCGTCTTTGGGTTGTACTATTCTTCTTCTTCAAATGATAAAGTTCCTCTTCTCTTGCTATTAGTCTTTTCTCTATCAAAAAGTTCCCCTTTGAGACTCTAAAGAGTCCTATTGATAGTCTTGGGCAAATGGGTAACTTGAAGAACCAAAAAAAACAATTTAAAAATTTTTTGCACCGGTGCCTAGGCGCCCAACTTTCTAGCACCTAGGCACTCACTGGCATGCATTTGAAAGAGCTTTGATACAACACCTAGGCACCACTGAACTAGTGCCTTAGTCATCCATTTTGACTCCTTTTCTAATCCTATTGTCTCTTCAAGTCTTTTTTACACCAAAAACTTGCCAAAAGGTATTTTCTCTTAAATCTACAAAACAAAGCAAATTAAAATGAAAAAAATATAGCAATTACCTAAAAACTAATAAAATAATAAGTTGAAAGCATCCAATTAATTAGGATAAAACTAGCTCATTACAAAGTAAATCTTTGAGATGAGGATTGCTAGGGTTAATGATGTCTTGAAACTAACACAAGGGAGTATGTGAAAAAGGTGCTAAGTCAACATGGATGAAACAAAGCTTTAAGTAGTCCTTTGACTAGTCACTTTAAACTATCTAAAGAATAGTCACTATGTATAGAACAAAAGCAGGCCTACATGGCCAAGGTATCTAATGCCTCAGCTATTGGTAGTCTTGTGTATGCTATGGTGTTTACCAAACTGAGCATAGCACATACAGTGGGAGTTGTGAGCAAATATTTGGTAATATATTTAAGCGGCATTAGGAATCAATCTAGTAGATTCTTAGGCATTTGAGAGTTAGGCTTGTATTTCAAGAAGTCAAATTTGAGTTTACATGGCTATATAGATGCTGATATAGCTTGTAATATTGACGGCAAGAAAAGAACTATTGGGTATGTGTACACATTGAGTGATACAATAATTAGTTGGGTTTTCAAGCTATAGAAGATAGTTGCTTTTTTTACTATGGAGGCAAAGTATATTGTTGTGATTGAAGCTAGCAAAGAGATGGTATAGTTGCAGTCTTTCTTAGAAGAACTAGATCACAAGCATGGAAAGAGTGTATTGTATTGTGAAAATCAGAGTGTTATTGACTTAGCAAAGAATCATGTTTTTCATGCTAGGACAAAATACATACAGCTTTTTTATCATAATATTAGCTTTGGAGGATGGAGTCTTAGCATTTTAAAAGATACATGCTAGTCAAAATCCAACTGATTTGTTGACAAAGAGGGTTCTGATTGAGAAACTAAATTATTTGCAACTTCAATTGAACTTCTCTCTCAAGCATCTAGGAATTGTGGTTGTTGTAGGGAGGAGTCATCAATAATAAATTAATCCTTAAGTGGGAAATTGTTAAGTTGGGGAGCCTAATTTAATGCCTCAACAAATGATGCCCTACATAAAGGATTACGGGGATAGACTTTCCGATAAGGTCATGAGTTAAGGCTCCTGCCCCCCTCTCATGGGTGCGATGGTGGGCCCCGCAACCAAAATTTCATTAAGGGTATTTTGAGAATTTCACACTTTTAAAATTTGGTTGCCCTAGTTTTGCATATATAAAGGGGTGCCAAATTGGAGTCTATTAGAGAGGTTAGAGAAAAACACAAAAAAGTTAAGTGGTACGTGATTTTCTCTTATAAACTTCTTCTTCATTATCGTGAGTTTTCTATAGTGGCTGAAAATAAACATAACTCTCAGATTAAAGGTGAACCACTATAAATTTAAGTGATCATTTTTTGCTTATTTTCTTCTCATGTTTTTACTCTCGATAGAATTAAAGTGTCTAATTCGTAATAACGTTTGTTGGTCAGGTTCTTCTGATTAAGCAAGCCGTTATATGGAGGCTCATAAATTGCTAATAGAAGGTAGGAACACTAGTGAAGGATCATATTCTAGCAATCATGAGCAACTTGGTTAAGACTGAAGTTTGTGGGGCTAACATTGGCACAAGCACTCAATTGGAGGTGATCTTTAAGAATCTATCAAAGGATTTTATCCCATTCAGAGCTGTTTTTAATCTGAAGTCTCGAGATTTTATTTTGACAAGTCTCATGAAGCAACTCCAAACCTTTGAGACTATTCTCAAAGGAGGCAGCATTGACCGTGCGAGGCTAAAGCAAAGGGACCTTCAAGTTCTTCTAAACTTCAAAAAAGGAAAGGAAAGAAATAGGAAGCAACGAGCTACGGACTCTTCCTCTATTCCTCCTAAAGGTGGAAAGAACAAGAAGAAGATGAAGAAGGATCCAAAGAAAGCAAAGTGCTTTTATTGTGGACCAATCTAGCACTTCAAGAAGACTGCAAGGACTTCCTAGTTAAGGCTCGAGGAGGTATGGGCAATCTATTCTATGATAACGCTTATTTAGTGTAAGATTCAAAAGACACTTGGTCATTGATTCTGGAGCCACTAACTATGTACGTGTTTCTTTGTAGAGGCCCACGGAGACAAGAAGTCTAGTTGACATGAGCTTAAGATTGAGGAGGGTTCAACAATAGAAGAAGCCTATCTTTACTTTGATAGTTTTAAGGTTTTAGTTTTGAGAGTTTTTTTATGCTCCTCATGTTAAGAGAAACTTTATTTCCATAGCTTATTTATTCAAAGATAATTATTTTGTTTGTTTTTCAATGATAAAGTGGCTATTCAGAAAAATTAAGTTTATTATTTGTTTTGAAAACACAGACCAAATCCTCTATATTATCAAATAAAAGATGTACTTAAGGTTTGATATCGAATTAATAGAGAATCCTACGCTGCGATTCAAGCAAATAAATGAATAAACAAACTACGTTGCTGCGCATAATATGTTGTACATTCATTTTCAGAATATAAAAATATTATTCAATACATATATAGGACCCATGTTGACCCCTTTTTTTCCCGTTTCCCATCGTTGTAAAAGGAAAATGGTCCGTCTGGTCTCTTCTCTATGGGATGGAGAATTGTTCACTTCTCAGTGTTCCTTGTTGATCTTAAAAATTATCATCGCTACAACACTAAGCAGTTTTAACATTAAAGTGTTTTTTTTTTATAGTATTATGTTTTTTGCGGGTATTGTTGTGTTTTTCCGAATTTTTCCCTCAAAAAAATTTAAATAAGATAAAAGATATATGTTTTTTTTTTTTTTTGGAAATGAGATAAAAGATATATGTTGGAGATAAGTTTGCAAAAGAACTTAGGCATCCGCTCAAAATAAAAAAAAAATAAAGTAAAATGAACGATTTGGGCAGCGCAACTCCATCTTTAGGCGTGAAATGATGATCGGCAGTAGTGATAACTGATAAGGTCTTCGATATTATTTACTTTCTTTCCTCCTCTATATCTATGATCAATATTGCTGTTTGCAGAAAATTGATCTATATTACTTGATTGCACAAAGTTCCTGGTTCAAAATTGTTGCTACTTTTGTACGCCTTTTTTCCGTACGAATAAGCTAACTTCTACATTTATGTATTGTTAAGAATTGATTACTCTTCAGCTCTTTGGTAGCAAAAGAGAAAAGGGGAGATAGAGAGATTACTCTGCATTTTTTCTCTCATTAATATACAACTATAGAACTCATCTTTTTATTGCATGCACTCAGATTTCAGTGTCGGGTAATATCTTGGGAAGATAAAACCCATTACCAGGGACACCATGAAGGCATGAACTTTCCCGCAAAGCAATCATCATAATTCATCCATCCACCTATTCCTTTTTGGGGGTGAAAAATCGATCTGCATATACTTGATAGATGTATTTATTTTTAAAATTATATACCAATGGATGTATTGTTATCCCCGCACATTGTGCAGGACATTTTGGCTTGATAGCAGAAGCAGAAGCAGAAGCAGAAGCAGAACACGAACCCGAACCCGACCTGCTTTGTGCTTTCTTACCACGGTAATGCAAGCAATAGAAACATTCAAGAAGTCGACATGATTTAACAAAAGAAATTGTTTGTAAGATTAATCCATTCTGACAATGCCATAGACAAACCCAACATTAAGATAATTACATAATTCCAAAATGTATATGGCAAAAGCTTTCCTGGGAAGCCAGTATCAAGATAACTCAGTTCCTCAACCCAGAAGAGTAAGACCTGTTGATCGCACTATGTAGCTTTAAAAATGGTGTCCATAACAAAACTAAGCTTCTTTCAATATGTACCTATACCTCCACCCACCTAACAACCAACCACGATTTCCTATGTCTGTATCTATGTTCCTAATAAATCAGGTATCTATCCGCAGTGTCTAAAAGCAAATGAAACCAGCCTGTGAAAGCCTACCCACAGCGCCTCAACAAAAGAACATGGTATCCTTTATTTTCTCATGCAACTTTGGAAGCTCCGGAACAGGAAAACTCCCCGACGAAGTAATGCTTCTCTGTCCTGAAGAAGTTTCCGATAAATCCTCAAATTTCACAAACTGCCCCATTTGATATGCTGCAAGGTGAGCATAGCATATTGGAGCAACTGGCAAATGATATTGGAAGTTAGCAACTGTGATGGACTACATTTACTAAATCTCAATCTTCAGATACAAGAAGCTGAAAAATAAAACAAAATTACCTATTGAACTTGCAGTTGTGCTCCTTTGATACCTGATAAAGTTAAAAAAGAACAAACAGGTGGTACTGTTAACTGAAGACATCATCAACTTGAGTTGTATGGAAAGATTTTAGAAATGAAAAGCTTACACGTAAGATAGGGAGTGGATAAGGTTTTGCAAGTCATCAGGAGAGAAACCAATCTCATCAAGTAAGACATGATAGTGTGCTGGTCTAGAAGTTCCCTGTCATTTGTGGAAGCCAAAAAAATGATAATAAAAAGAAAAAAGGAAGTAAAACATGAAAGTTTGAAAATTGCAATTTCTGGACAGGAAATAGCAAAGAATTCAATCCCTCAGATGGATGGGAACATCACTCATTCATAAGTAGTTGAACACCGCTAGATTTATTTAGTGTCTGGACCACTCCAGACTGAAGATAATTTCAATCTCATACTGATAGCTATTCAGTTATTTAGGGATCAACAGGGTAAGAGATCTTCAAGGTCATCTGATTGCTACTCAGAAAACTTGAACAAGCTTAAAATTGTGCGTGTATGTGTGTGTGTGTGTGTGTGTGAGAGAGAGAGAGAGAGAGAGAGACTTACAATTATCCCAGCATGAGAACACAGATAGAAATCATAATTCCTCGGGTGAACAATTTTTGTGTCCACAATAGTCCCTGAGAGAGGTAAAGAGAAACTACATAGGTACCGCTCAACTCAAAGAAATAAATAATCAAGGACTTCTTCACTCAGAGAAACAATATATCAGTTAAAGCAGCCTACCTGGTGGAACATTAGTGTTGGAATTACCAGCTTGAAATAGCTTCATGTGATGATTCTTCTGCGCCACAATTACAGTAAACTTGGGGATGTTAACCTCTCCTAGATGCTGATAAGCCTGCAGTAACAGTTAACCGCTCAATGTTGAGAACAAAACAAAAAAACAAAATGAGACTCTAATATACTTTCATTAAGCAACCTATATTCCATTACATGCCCTTTGCAAAAACATATGTGCTCGTAATAGGTGGTAGCCATATATATTGCTGAGACATTCAAGAGCTTAATATAGCGTTTGCTACAAACTAAAAAAATGCAAATCCAAGATCATTGCAGCCCATCAAAAGGATAATTACAATAAATAGATCCAGTAATTTATGATCTTGAATTGGAGACAACTCAATGAAATACGAGGACTAAAACAGAAGGAACTAAATGAGAGTGCAATAACAGAATTGACTCTAAACCTTTATGATTTGATCCAGCTCTATGTTCAAGACTTGATTAAATTGAGACTCACTCACTCCATCCCTGAAAAGAAATTGTAAAAGCCATCTTTAGAAATTACCAGAATGTAAAAAATAATAACAATAATAATAAAAATAAATAAATAAATAAATATAATCTCAAAGAAAAAGTGATTGATGTTGTGTTCTTGAAAGTTAAAACTCGTGACATTCCAAATTGAAATTAAATATCAGAAAAACACTACTAACTTGAACTAATATTAACGTCAGCATCCTAAATGAAATTAGACAAGTCAAACCTACAACCATGCAATTACATCCTCGAAAAGAAGGACGTGCACCAAGAGGCACCAAGATCGTTTCTTCATCTCAAAATGATAAGCCGCCTCTACGTTTTACTTACGTAAGGCGCAAGTGTGCTAAAAAGAAGCCAAGTGCGGAGAAGGAGAATGGGGAAATGGCAGGAGACTTCCTGACTAAGGAATTGCTGACAAAGAAAAGAATGCTGAGGTGGAAGGGGATGACGTGTCCAAGGAGGCAGCAAAGGCTCGGGATTGGTCAGAATAGTGTGGTGAGTGTCTATCAGGGTAGTTTAGAATTGTCAGCAAGTGAGAAACGGTTAGTTTGTTAGCAGTGAGCTGTGAAGAACGGAATAAAATGTGTGGGAATCATTGTGGGGATTATCAATCATTCTTCTAGAATTCTGTTATAGAGCTTTGGCTCTTAGGAAGAGCAGGGGTCACTCGAATACTCCAAATCCTTTGTTTTCTCTTTAATTTTCGGATTTAACAAAAGAAGAGTTCCTTTGATTGATCTCAATTTTTATGTGTTTTCCTGTAAATTGTTGTTGCTGAGAATTGGGTCCTATCACATAACAATTTGACAGTCCTAACTTATATAGAAGTTAATATATGAACCATTGGTTACGAAGAAAGTATATGCGAGGGAGAGAAAACAAGCCAAGTTGCACATAAAGAAATAAAAAAAATTAACCGTCTAATCTCCATAAATTTTCTCAGAAAGAAGCACTAAGCAGATGAGGATAAATAACTACTATAAAGGCTGTGTTTTTCTAACAAATTTGAACATATTTACCAGCAGTTCAAAGTATATGAAAGCAAATTCCCAACAGCGATCCCAAAAAAAAACAGTAGGTCAGATGCAATTTTTTGATACCTGAAGACAATAATCTGAGTTGGTTTGTGCGAATTGCTTGTTTGATAGAAGTCCAAAAGCAGCTCACTGAAACGCAAGCAGTGTGAATTGACAGATCCAAATAAAGGAACTAATAAAGCTCTAGCAGTTTTTATAAAATTTCCTATCTGATGCAGTGTTGTACAGATGATAGATATGGAGTACTTTTTTAAGTAACATGTAAATAACAAAACAAAACATTAATTTCAGGAAATTGGGGAGGGAAGACCTTCGAGTTCTACACTATATATATATATATATATGTTGAAGCCTTCTCATTTGCTCATAGCTGAAAAGCACTGGTTTGAAAACATTTAAAAATAATAATCTCAAACATATCAAAATAAAAGTAACAGCTGGATCTTGTGCTATATATATCCTGCATTATTACCTGATAATGCCATCATCTTCTCCATTTGCCAATGGCTTGTATAGAGCATCAATCATCTCCACTTTGGGTGACTGTGTTCTTACTGATGCTCTATACTTTGAAATACATGGCCAATGTCTAGAGCCGACAACCTAAAAGCCGCAACAATGTGACTATTATTATGGACGCCAATTAAAAAGCCTGAACAGTACTTTGCAAGAAAATATATGTAACATACCGCGGCTATGGAAGGAATATCAGAACGACCTGGAGACCCGTGAGAGACATCCATTCCCAAAATCATTGTAGGAGTGTCTTTTATAACAGGAACACGTGAAGGTTGCTCGATTGCCAATAAAGAGTTCATCCCTCTAAGCTACGTACAAAAATAGGCGAAAGGAAGTAAAGGACCAGCTCTTAAATTAAATGAAAAGAATAACATAGAAGAAAATAAACTGTAGGTTTCTTACCTTAACGTTAATTTTAAGAAGTACGTTGGTTAAGTACTGATCATTAACCTTCAATGGAGAGATGCACTGGGTAACGATGCCAAAGTCACTCAAACATTTTTTCTTCCAAGGACCTAGACGCAACCAAGTAAAAAAAAGACACGAGTGATAAAACATGATGATATTGTAAAAGAAGGGAATCGCAGAATATTAGACACCATACCATAGATGTCAGAGTTTTTTCTCTCGGCCAAGACACAGAGGATAAAGTTAGGCGGGCCTGGAAGCTTGTCTCTTATCCGTTCAAACATCTTCTCAACTCTTGCAATGGGGGGCTGTCTTCTATATTGTTGATCTTCATCAATTAATGTAAATGGGCCATCAATTTGCTGCAACATGGAAAATTCAGTGTTAGTTTAGAACCAGCACAGTTCAAAAACCGTATGGTCAACACGAGTGACATACAATGCCTTTTTTCCTTCCACAGCTGATGAGATCCCTTGAAATTTGACTCAGATCACAGCGTGCAGAGAAGTTGACAACAATCCAACGGTTAATGCAAACAGGCTCTAAAACCGTCTGGTAAAAAAAAAAAAAAAAGGAAGTGGAGGAGCACTATAAAAATGCAGGAAATACATAGCACATGGTCATCTTTTTTGACATCAAAAGTGTTGAAGCATGGCTGACAGCCAAAGAGAGAGAGAGAGAACAGAGGAGCATAGAAACAATAAAAGCATACCTTATTGTTAAAGTTCCATCTCCCATTATTTGGGGCAAAGTTACCATCATTTCCAAATTTCAACTGTAAACATCCAAGAGAAATGTGTTAGCAACAAAGAAACTCATAGTCAATCTGAGTGAAGAAGACATTGGTTCTTCCGCTCATAGTTAATCTGAGTGAAGAAGACATTGTTTCTTCCCTCCCTCCAAACAATATGTGCAAATAAATTGACACTTTAGATACACATTTCAAACTTGCACACAGTTTTGCTACTTACAACACATGCACACGCATGGAAGCAAAAACCTTCCAAACTTCCCACGTTTTTTGTTTACCTTTGGGGACTCCAGGATGCGGCCATCAACTTGAGTAAATTGCTTTTCTATAGAGATACCACATTCAGCCAACAAAGGGTCGTTATCATAGCGGTAATTTCTTACTGCCTGAAATAGCAAGTCAGCAAGAAAAATTATGGCATTGTTTAGAGAAAACATACAAATTTTTCAGATGAAAACAAAAACTTACATCAACCAAAACCTTTCTTTTCTCATGAGGCTTTTGCCTTGACTTTTCAACCAAAGATGCCCTCTGGGTTGAGGACAATGCTTTTGTATATCGTTGAAGTGAAACAAGAGAACAGAGCTGAAACACCATTATTGGAGAAATCAGAACTTAAATAATGAGAATTCTCTCCATTAAACTAACAGTCAGTGTATAATAAGCATAACACGTTTGCATACCTCAAGAGGTAGATAGTTGGGCTTTTTCGGCCTTCCAACAAGAAGGCATGGCAGATATGCAGACTCAGTTAGTTCAATACCACAAAGTTTAGTAAAGTAATCATAGACAGTTATATCTGCCGTCTGCCCTTCATTGGTGACGTCACCATTTTTCACTTTCATTGGAAAACTGTGAGGAAAGGTACAAGACATAAAATTAGAAGTTTTCCTAGATAGGAAGAACAAACATATGGATAATGGATTCATTTTTAGAAGATAGCACATACTATAGTTGATTGCAGGGCTTCTCACTCAGCCCCAAGATTTTAAATTCCATGTTTCGGTGTCTTGTTTTAATCCTCATATTTTTCAGCATTTTCTTAGCCTGTAATTGCCGCAAAAGTTCAGACAAATAAATGATGAAACTGAAGCGCAATGTTTGAAAACTATTTACCTTCACCCAGTCAATGTGGCGATTTTCTCGTACACCCTGGTTAGACTTCAGAAAATCAATCACAGGTCCAGGTTTTAAAATCATTGTTGTGGAGACATCTAGACAGCGATGCAAGGCAGCAATGTCAATAAGCAAGCAACAGCAACAGCAACATTATTTTACTATTAATTAAAACTAAAAGTTTAAGACACTGGAACAAAAAGTTGTTACCCATATTAAGTGAAAGGCCATCCTGTGTAGGGTGGAAGCTAGCATGGAACCCCCTCACACCAGTTACGCCTCCTCCAACATCAGTGAAGTTGTTAGAGTCATCATGAAAGAATGACTGCCTTACCAATAGGCATCCCCTGTAAAATTCTAACAGTTAGTAATAAACAAACTAGAAAAAGAATGCAAGAAGAGAAGAGAACGTGATACTGATAGGAACCCATCCCATACTGGGCGCATACCAATTGCTTACAAACCCATAGGTAGAACTCACCCCTAAAAACCAGCTTGTAGGGGGGAGGGAGCCCCTAGGTTTATAAGCCACCAACCAATCCCATACTTAGTCGATGTGGGATCATAACAGATACCTGTTAGCTGCTTGCTGCCTTAGAATGATATCAAGCACTCTCAATGCATCCTGAGAACTATTATTTGCATCAGCTCCTTTAAGAGCAAGGGTGATGGATTTCACTGGAATGTTGGCAGCATAACTCAACTGTATCTTAAAAGTCTTCGAGTTAAAAGAATGTTTGGACCTTTTACCACTCTCACTGGGGCTCCCAGTACCACTGGGACTTCCAGTGTCGCTATAACACAGAGAAGAAATCCAATGTCAGTCAAGAAACAAATAAATTACAAACAAAAACAAAAAACAAAAAAACAAAAACACACAAATAAAAACAAAAACACAAAAACAAAAACAAAAACAAACACCAAATACCAAATACCAAATACCAAACCGGAAAAAGAGTAGCAGACATACTGCTTTGCAAAGGATTCCTCCAGCAGAACTGTGAACTCAAACTTTTTCTGCGGCAGAGGGCCCACAGTATACAGACTTTTTTCTCCATCATATGCAAACCTTTTCCCACAGAACTCTGAAGAGTATGTTTGGTATAGCCTATCAATAAGTTTTCTCCCAATTCCCTTGAAGTTAATATCCTTGTTATCCTCTGAAGTGATAGAAACCTGTAACGTGTATAACATAATGAAATTAGAATGAAACTCGACTAGTACAAGACACAGAAGAAAAAGTACAATTGCTGAAAACATACACTATACTGGTAAAATACTGCATCTGGAGCATTAACAGAAACTTTAAAGTGATTTGCAACCAAAGGTATGCGTCTCCCAGTGCATCCAGCTCCGCTTCTACTCACAATTGAATACTTACGAGAGGGTGGCATCTCTAACTTCACCGGAGCCAGTGGAGGTAAGGGTTGGTCTCCACCTGCTCCCGTAGCAGTATCAACTTGTTCCATCCTTTAGCCAAACAAAAATGACCTCACACCTCTTTGATTAGGAAAAAATGCATAGTAATCAGTTGCAGACAGAGAGTATTCCATAATTTCGGAGAAAACATAGAGAAGCTCAACCAAACGATATTGTTTTAAAGGCAGGAAAGCTGGAAATATGATTGCAATCCCCTGAAGGATTCATGCCAAAGTGTTAGACGACAGAGTGCCAAAAGAAAAACCAATTAAAAAATTTAACCTTTACAGTAGTCAAGAAATTCTTAGTTGTCAAACACATAGAATATTCCCTCACCCATCCATACCATAAAATACAAACTTCAAGCAGAGGATTGGCCATATGACAAGATACAAAGCAATTAAAGATTTCAAGTACCAAACAACAATCCAAGCCGCCCATATAGATTTTTTTCTTTAAACTTCTTTCTTTTCATTTTTCCAATCTAAAAGTAGCTTTATATCACCCTCCTAATCGATCGTCCAAATGAAAATCATTAAGGCGCGGCAAATATATTACCTTGAAGCAAGACCTTTGGGCTTCTCTTTAAGGTAAAGAGTAATCACTCGCATAACACCCCCAACATACCATAAATTGTTAAATGGGTAAGAAAGTCTTCCAAACCAAGATGCTCACAATAATAATATGTGCATTTTTTTAAATCATTATTATTAAATAAAAAAACAGAGAGATAATGTAGAATGAACTCAGCAGATAATATTAAAGTTTAAATATCCAAACAGAAAAGAAGTAAGGATTCAAAATGAGATTCATCCTTAAAAAATAGAACGAACAGAAATAATATTAAAGACATCCAATAGAGTTTCAAACAGAAAAGAAGTAAGGGCTTTAAAGGAGAATCATCCAAATATGAAACTAAAAAAATGGGATACATATTCCAATTAGACTCATCCAAAAAAAATTAGTTATAATAATAGCAGCAGCAGCAACAACAATAATAAAACAACAAACACATGATTATCAAACATTAACCACAAAGACTGCGCCCAAAAAAAAATTAATAAGAAATAACAAAGGAAGAGAAATCGAGTGCATTTCCCATTACTCAATACATGAAAAGAGAATATAACCGAGGGAATAAACTACAGAAAGCATAATGTAGGAGTGCTAATTTTGTGCAGATATTTTTTAATATAATGCATTACTTAGTCCGGAAAAATACCAAAGATCAATAAATAAATAAATAAATAAATAAACACTCAAAAAAAGGACCGAAAGGAGTAAATGATGACGAAAACAAGCAAGAAGAAGAAGAATAAAGTAAAACATAATAATAAGAGGAAAACAGAAATCATAGGCAAATTAAAATTCAAAAAATAGCGACAAATATTGTGAAATTAAAAAGAGCGAGGAGCAAACTGGGAAGCTCAGTAGAACTGTGCAAAAAGCGCAAAATCCGAGCCGAAATGCTGTGGTAAAAAAATAAAATAAAAAATAAAAAATAAAAATCTCCAAACTCCGAACATGCATGACAAGATCGCTGGAAAAAGAGCGAGAATTAGCCAGCATTGACTAAATGTGGTTGGTTATCTTACCCAGAGAAATTTTGGGGAGGAGCTTTCAGTTAGGGTTTGTAGAGCGAGAAATCGGAGAGAGAAAGACAGAGCAGAGACGATTGGATTCCTTTGCTCTTCTTTCTCTCTCTATTTGCCTCCCCTGGCCTCTTAGGAGCGAGAGAGCCAGAGCTTGGAGGGAAAGAAATTCCTACAAGGCATTCCCAAAGATTTTTTTTTTTATGTTTTTTTTTTTTTTAGTATTTTCGGAATTTTTTTGTCGAATAGCTAAAAGTTTCGTTAGCGTACATACGAGTGCAATTCCCAATTCAGTCGTTCATTTTCCTAAACAATATCTTGAGTTCTGATTGGTTTAATATAGGGCCGACAATTCAAACACGACATGATAATATGATATAAAAATGACATGAGATAAACAGGTCTGGACCACACGTTTATTAATTGTGTCATAAATGGGTTGGCACGAATAACACAAAAATAAACGGGCTGGATTCGTGCTAACACATTAAACACGCCTTAACACGTTTAATTAAACATGCCGTAAACGTGTTAACACGGCACGACACTACTCACCCATTTATAACACATTTAAACTTAAAAATAAAAATATTTGAAATATTTATAGAAGGTTAGTATTAATTAGATATTGTGTTTTTGTTAATTTTCTTTATTGGCTTTTTTTAAAATTTTTTAAATTTTTTTTAATTTTTAGTTGATTAGTTCATAAACGTTCGTTATCGTGTCAACCCGTCACGGCACATTTAATAATCGTATTAATAGTGTCGTGCCGTGTTATACGTGTCATAGGCGTGTCGTGTTCGTGTTTGCATTTATAGCACGTTTATTAATCGTGTTGTGTTCGTGTTCGGGCTAAACGTGTCGTGCTGTAAACGTGCTGACACGAACACGGCACGAATACGATTATTGCCACCCCTAGTTCAATATGCTTGGAGATGAGTAAGGCCGATAATTTCAAACACGACACAATGATACGATACAAAAACGACACAATATAAACATGTTTAGACAGTACGTTTATTAATAGGGCTATAAATGGGTTATAACGAATAACACGAAAATAAACGGGTTAGATTCGTGCTAACACGCCTTAACACGTTTAATCAAACAGGCCGTAAACTTGTTTACATGGCATGACACGACCTACCCATTTATTACACATTTAAACTTAAAAATAAAAATATTTAAAACATTTGTAGTAGTATTAATTATATATTGTGTTTTTGTTAATTTTTTTTATTGGCTTTTTTTAAAATTTTTTAATTTTTAATTAACCGAGTCATAAACGTGTTATATGCATGTTGTTATCGTGTCAACTCGTCAGACACGTTTAATAATCATGTTAATCGTGTCATACCTTGTTACGCGTGCTATAAGCATATTATGTTCGTGTTTGCATTTCTGGCACGTTTATTAATCGTGTTGTATTTATGTTTGGCTAAACGTATCGTGCTGTATAGACGCGAACACATTTATTGTCACCCCTGAGATTGATGAGGTTCACGGAGTTGCAAATCCTTCCTTGGCCTTGAATCCGAAATGCTGATTCGAAGAATACGTTATTGTGTAAAGCTTGTGAGGGTATTTTGGTGTGCGTAGCAAACGAGCAGAGATTCAGAAGTGGCACCGGCGGGCGTAATGCCAAAAGGTCCCTTTTATGGTTTCTGTTCAAGAAATTATCCAGTGCAATGAGGTCTACGAAAACCCAATGCACTTACTTACCACTAAAACACATTCAGTGCTGGTGATGCTGTGATTGACGGATGTAATTTTATATTTTTAAATCAGGACGTATACGCCTTAATGTCCACCGCATCCATGATCTATTCACTTCATGTGCATATGTCACTCTTAAATGTCACACGTCTTACCCGGTCCTTTTTCCCTCATTTTATTTTTTGAAAAATAAAAAACACACATTATCATCTTTATAAGCTAGAAATCTATTATTTATAAAACAATGACCCAAACTAATATATAATGTATTAAACTAAGAGCCACTTTTTATAAATAATGAGGTTTTAACACATTAAAGTAAATTGGAGCACTTTTTTTGTTGAAGTAGTTCAATCATTAAACTAAAATTCCATGATAAGTCTAAGATCATGATAATTTTGGATTAATGCCTTTTTAAAATGCACTAATCCATGCATAATTTCAAGTAGGATAACGGAGACTTTAGTGAACTGTCGCTAATTTCCTCAACACACTTGAGCATTGGAGGTGACATTTCTTTAATCTTTTTTTTATAATTGCCTGTGTTACAATTGAGGTGTGTTTATAGCTTCTTTTTTTAGTTTTTTTTTTTCATAGGCCAGAGCATAATGTTTTATGAAATTATAGTTAATAACCTAATTTAATCTTTATGATAGTAAATATTACATCCAATTATAGCGTTAACATTATTGTAAATATTGTGGTTGTAAAATAATTAATTTTGTTTTAATTTTCTATCTTTAGATTTGAAATCTGACGGAAAAACGAAGTAAAACAGCACCAAAATGAGCAAAATTGGACAACAAATGCCTAAAAAACACATAAAAATTCGAATTTAATCTAGAGGAAGCCATGTGGTAGCTCCATAGCCATTGGATTGCACCGCTGTTTGCCTGTAGCAGTTGGATCCGTGCCGTCCATCAACCGTAGACAAGCCGCTAAACAACATCACCAGGCGTGGGACCGACGTGCCAGCTACCTTTTTGGATTACATGTGGGCTGTCTCACATTAAGTGTTTTTCTCAACCTTTGGATCAACTTACTAAGACCAATCCAAGGGTTTTCATTTGTTGGCCTAAGGACCCACCTGGTCCTATGTTTTCTCGAGTACCATAGCCATTCGACCACCAAATTGATGCTCGAGATTGTGTCATTTCCGTGCCTCCAACCACCGCGTCACACTTAACCTAAAACTCAGATTCACATATAGTAGAAGGGAATCTCATGTTGAAAAATTGTGGGAAAATCACTTAAAAATTACAAATTGTAACACATTTGTCAAAGAAAAATACACTAAAAAATTATGAAAAATGTTAAATCGTACTTTTCAGCCCTTATAAATACGAGCTTCTTAGCCCATGAATCCCCTCCTCAATGTAAACCCTAGACGCAGTATAGAATTACTGTTTAAATAGTTTAGTTTTTAGTTTTAGCGTTTTAATGTTTAGTTTTTAGTCTAAGTTTTTGTAAAATATTTCCTAGTTTATGTTATAAAAATTATTTTAGTGTCTTAGTGTAAAAATATGTTTAAATATGTGTTTTTAATATGTTTGTATGTTTAATAATATATTTGGTAATTTTTAGAATCAATTTCATATGTAAAATATTAATTTAGTTTGAAATTAATCAAAATTGTAAAAGTAATGAGTATTAATTTTATTTTGAGTCTCAATGTCTCTGATAGTATGTTTTAAGAATGTACACATATTCTATTATATTTTTAGTAATTTTAAAAAATATTTTCAAGTCTTAAAAATCATATCTTTATGAAATCGAAAGAGACTAAAATTTTAAAAGTTTGTAATATTTTGTATGTTTTAATATAAAATAAATATTTTTAATATTATTGTAAATATTATGTTTGTAAAATAATTAATTTTCTTTTAATTTTCTAATTTGAAATCTGGTGAAAAAATGGAGCAAAACGACACCAAAACGAGCAAAATTGGACAACAAATGCCTCAAAAACACATAAAATTAGAATTTAATATAAAAAGCCGCGTGGTAGCTCCATAGCCGTTGGATTGCATCGTTGTTTGCCTGTAGCTGTTGGATCCGTGCCATGCGTTAACCGCAGACAAGCCACCAGACAGCGTCACTAGGCGTGGGATCGGCGTGTTAGCTGCCTCTTCGGATGTCTTACGTGAAGCCTTTTTCTTAGCCTTTGGATCAACTTACCAAAACCAATCCAATAGTCTTCATTCGTGGGCCGAAAGACCCACCTGGTTCCATGTTTTCTTAAGTACCACAGCCGTTCAATTGCCGAAGTAACGCCTGAGATTGCATCGTTTTTGTGCCTCCAGCCACCACGTCACACTGGATCTGAAACTTGGATTCGGTTATATTAAAAGGGACTCTCGTGTGGTAAAATTGGGTGAAAAAAAATTTTAAAAATTACAAATTATAACTCATTTGTCAAAGAAAAGTACAATAAAAAATTATAAAAAAAATATTAAATAGTACTTTTTAGCCTTTATAAATACGGGCTTCTTAGCCTGTGAATCCCCTCCTCAGTGTAAACCCATACACAATATAGAATTATTGTTTAAATAGTTTAGTTTTTAGCTTTTAGTTTTTTAATGTTCAGATTTTAGTCTAAATTTTTATAAAATATTTCTCAGTTTATACTGTAAAAATTATGCTCAATAATATTCCTAGTATTTTATTTTAAATATGTCTATTTAAATTTTCTTTTTTGCTGAAGTGAGAGGAGGAAACTCTGATAAAATCACTTTAAATATTTTTAGTTTTTCTTAGTTTTCTAAGGAGCTATAATGCCAAATTATTTTCTTGAAAACTTACGATTTTAATACTTTCTTAGCCAAAACTCTACAAAAATTCTGGTTTTGAATTTTTGATGATATAGACTAACATAAATAATGCTTGGGAGGATCTTGATTAGTCATATACCGAGGATGGTGTGGTAAATACTTAACTTATTATTTTGGTTGTTATTTCAGTTAAGTAATATTGAAATTCTGCTCGTTTATTAAGTTAATTTTTTCTACATTATAGACATAAAATGACATAATAAATGTTTGATAATGCTTGATTTATTATCGACATAGGATGTCATAATGTATTCTTAAACTAATTAATAAATATTTAGAAAAACTGAAATTTGTTTAAGTTGATTGCCAGAACGAAACCTTTGAACCTTAGGTCTGTTATAATTACTGTTTTACCTCTTTTAATTTTTTGTTATTATTACTGTTATTTTGTTAAAGTGATTTTAAATTAATTGCGCCTATTGTTAAAGTTTTATTATAATTTAAGATACATTTCTTGTTATTAAAATTCCAAAACAACAAAATTCTAAAAATGAAAAATGCTGTAAATAATGTGTAAAATATTGTGAATATATTTTGTAAATAATAATTATTAGTCCTCATATTTTGCAACTTTTAAATAAATGAAATGTTAATATAATAAATATACTGAAACTAAAAAAAATCCTTCTCTTTAGGCTCGACCTCGGATTTACCGAATATTTATTACTTGAGAAAAAGCAAAGATAAAACTTATCACGTATGATCATAGATCCCTTTTTATATCTCAGCCATTGATCTCATAAAAATTTTAATCTTAACAGTTGATTTAAAAAAAATATGCAAACCCCTAATGAAACACATCATAGCAAGAATCTTCAAAACACACATCATATGAAGAACCTTATCAGATGCTACAGTCACTGAAGAACAAAAGCAAGAGGCGGATCTCTACGTACCTCCATGACTTGGCTCCATCCCCCCACCTTTGGCTCCAATGATGGCGCGGCAAAGATGACCTCCACGAACTCTTCGTCATTAGCAAGGTTTGGTGCAACATCGATCGAGAAATTGCGGCTTGGTGATGCTACGAATCTTGCTAGAGATAAGGGCAATGAGACTAGGCTCATCAGTAGGTAGAAGCACGGGGTTAGGTCGTTGGTGGGTGGAGACAGGAGAAGGTGATCTCAAAGCCGACGATCCGGGGGCTGGTCAAAACAATCAACGGGCTCATCCAAGCAAACGTGATTTTTTTTTTTTTGAAAAGTTCGAGAACGATATTCAAATCCCATGTTATTAATAATATATGCATGAAAAAAGAAAAAAGAAAAATGATGATATACTAATCAGGTCAAGACAAAATAAAAATAAATATAGTTGTAGTTCTAGTTTATATGCTCAAATATCAATTTCAAATTGGATTTGGCATAATTGACTTGCATCGCTATGATTTCAAGCTCTTCTTGGGTTGCAATGCAGTCCTCGCCGGTGGATTGGTAGATCACGGTGGACATGGTAGATCGTCGGTGGATATGGTAGAATTGGTGAAGGAGGAGGAAGAAGGAATAAGAAGAACATTTTTTTTCTTCTTCAGATATGTTATTTTATTTTATTATTTTTTTAATTTTGTAGAGTAAATATTATAATTGAGTATAAGAACAAATATGGTACGTCTTATTTTAGTTTAATGTTGTCTATCATAGATTCAAATATGAAAACTGCATCTTACTGTAAGATCATTCTCCACCGGTAGAGTAGAGAAATATTACGGCCCCACCATGGACATGCCCTTGATAAAAAGTACATAGTTTGGGGCTTTTCATGATCTTAGATTTATATATAGGGTGAATTTGCCAAGTAAATTTTGAATCTTCGGATTTTCTTTCTAATTCGATGAGTGAGGTTTGACAATAGGTTTGACTTGATAATTAAAACCGTCCTCCTTTTATATCGATTCGCATTCGAAATTCAAAAGTTATGTACCTTAGGTATCTATAATTTGTCTTTTTATAAAAAAGAAAAAGCTGGAAGGAAATTAGAAAGATCTTCCATGAACAAAAATAGAAAACCTCGTCATCGACGTCATAAAATTTCTAAATTTAAAAGAATTTACGCTTCGTATAATATGATATTTAAATACAAAACACAGAATTATAAACATGTTTATGCCTCGTCATACTAGATTCTACTTGTAAATTAGTAATATAGATATGCTTTTCAATGGTTATTATACGTGTACGTGTAAATCGAGTGTACGGAATTTAAAAACCAGCACCAACACCTACAAGGACGGTCTACTTTATAGGCAGAAACATGACCAATGAGTATAACGATGGAAATGAAATATAAAGTTTTTTTTTTTTTTTTTTTGATAAATAAAGAAGTTATCTAACTAAACGTGTTTCCATTGCCAGATATTAAAGCAGGGCCTTAAGACAATACCAATAAGGCCTTGCATTGAGATCATAAGATATACAACAATCCTGGTAACTCGAACCATGTACAAGAGAACACCTGGGCAAACATATCAACCTTTATTCGATGCATAATAAAACACGCAATGATGGATTACCGCTGAAATATGGAGGTCAGATGATAGAGCCAAAATATATATTTTAACCTGACCAACCTCTCTGAGGAGCCCCAGAAGCGCGCACATTCAGTCTGTCAAGCACACCATTGAAATCAATGGGTTGGCCACTCTCTTCCATCCTCTGAATCACGCTCACAACATGGTCACCCCTGAAGCCCATGCTTACCAATTTCTCGATCAACTCGCTATAGGGATGGTTTCGAATGAACTGTGGGTTCCAAACCATGACATTGGGGCCCGTATTCGGCGGCGGATTAGGAAGAGAGGCGCTTGTGGGAGGATAACTGCCTTGAGCAAAGTGAGGCACTTGGGGTGGATAATGGGCTCTCCCTCCTTCACTATCATACACCATGTATGTGCTCCCGGAAGGAAGTACAGGGTGGGGTCCAGAGGCCGCATAACCATCACCTGGCTGCACTCCATAAGTGCCCTTGATTTGCTGCGGTGGGAGCTGCTGTGGAGCTGCTCTGCCAGCAGAAGTGTATCCAAAAGGCACAGCGTCGCCAAGACTAGTTCCAGCCTGAGGAATTCCTGAATATGGCACCTGCATCGGCATGCTGTTTGGCAAAGTCTCTGGAGGTGGAGGTGGAGGTGGAGGTGGGTTTGCCAGCTGACTTGGCGCATACGAAGGATAGACAGGTGACGGGGCCCGAACTTGGGTTTGCATGGAGGGTTGTAGCAATTGTGCCTGCTGAGGCAACTGTTGAGGAAGTTGCTGTTGATACTGAGGAAATTGTTGGACTGGTGGTGTCTGATTAACTTGAGACTGTGTTGGTTGTGGTGGTACTCTTGGGATCTCTTGCAACTGGGGAGTGCGATACTGAGAATCGGATGCCACATACTGTCTCTGTGGATGTTGTGCTGGAGCTGGGGGATTTGGCAACTGAGGTGGAGGTAAGTAATATGGTGGCTGCTGACTCACATTCTGGGGTGGGGGCTGCAGGGATGGAGCCACAGGTTGCTGTGTTGGTGCTACTTGATGAGGCAGGGCAAGAGCCAGTTGCTGGTTATGTGTATCAGACACGTCGTCATTCTTTTTGGAATCAGAAGTGGGTGGTGACGCTCTGTCTTCAGTGGACTGGTGGCTTGATGAAGAAGACTCCTTCTGCACAAGCTGAAGTTTGGCCAATTCTTTTTGAGTCTCAGCAAGTTCTTGCTTGTCCCTAAGGATTTGTATAGACCTGTGGACCTAAAAAATAAAAAATAAAAAAATAAAGAAAGAATCAAGTTGGTCTGCTGTATCAAGTTGCTTAAGGAAGACATGAATACAAAATCAACGGGAGAAAGTCCAATAAAGGCATGCTTAATCCTACTCATCTCAGAACAATGCAGCATTTAGCTATAATAGCAGAAGACAACTTAATCCATACTAATCCAGGAAAATTTGCATCCGCACACCACGAGAAGAGACAACAATCATCAAACTATTAAAACAGAACATCTCAAACAACTTACCATTGGGATTTCATTTATATCATGCTAAACTTAAAATAGGCAATGTCACATGATTAAATTTGCAAAACAACAAGATTACACATGTTTCTCTCATTCTCTTTATGAGAATAGATCCTGACCAACAATTCTTCTAGTGCAATGAATTAAAAGTTTGGTTTAATAGTTTCCTTTTGAGTACTCATGTCTATCAAGTAAAACTAACAATGAATCCATGGCATACCATGATAATAGAACTCTTCGTTATATCAAGCTATCTACAAACATGATTAATGAAGTTCCTATCCAATTTTCTACATGTTGTTATTCATTTAGATATCACACTTCTTGTTCCTACACAGTAAGTGCTCACTACAGTGCAGCATGAAAAGCAAATCACAACAATAAAAGGTTGCTTTAGTAGTTAGATAACCCAAACACTAAGAATAATAACTTCACCAAAAGGGAGCCCCTTCGGCACCCAAGATCAAGACAGCACACTAAAATGTCAATGCAAACAAAATCCTCGTAAAATTGGGATCACGAAAGGGGAACAATGGAGATGTCAGACTCTAAATAAGATATTCTTTTAAGCACATAAGTCAAAGTTATAACTCACTTCTTGAAGATGTTTCTCAATAGCCTTCAGCTTTGAATCTGCCTCTCCATGATCACGAATTAAATCGGATCGCATTTCTCCAATGGATTTATCAAGATTATAGCAATATAATTCCAACTGTGAAAGCCTTGAACTAATTCCTTCAAGGAAGCGCATGAGGTTTTCAGCGTTTCTTTTCATACTTTTCTCCACAGCAGAAATCACATCTTGGTCAAAAGAATTTTCGGGCTGGGTATAAGCAGCATTAGGAAACACGGGTGATCTTCCCCTACGGGCATTATGGAATTCCTGATACAAAAAGAAACATCTTCTGGTTAGCGCATGGAAAATTAGATGTATACGTCAAACAAAAACAATAGAAGTAGAACAAGTCAACAGCTTTATCTCCAGTCTATTATACAATTTCAAATCTAAAAGTACCGCAATTCACATTCCAAACAAGACAGATGAAACATATCAAAATTCTACAGAGACAGAGGACAGAGAAAGAGATATCAAACCTAAGATATAGAGTAGTTTCAGACAATTCGCAGGAAACAAAAACTTTATTTCAGAAAGCATAATAGTTTTCAATGGGAAAATTTTCCTAATTTAAAGAACTCAATTCTGGTATCACAGCTCCAACAAGGCAGTTATACTTGAACTTTGTTGGGTAGGCAGGAACTAGGGAGAAATGAATAGAATATCATTACGAATACAATATTATGAATGATAGGAAGAAAAACATCCTGGAAAGGGCAGAGAATTGAGTTATTTGACCATTTACCTATCTTACAATTTACCATTTTATCTGCTTATTAATATCATGTTACTTTCACATGTCACTTCTAAGTAATGACAAATTCTACCTCCTCCAATCAATCCAAATAATTAAATATGGTGGAACCCATACTTCTATCCTCTCATTTTTCCTTTCGCTTTTCTCTCCTACCAAACAACCAAATCCAGTTCTTCCGTCTTGCCTCCATTTTTACTCTTTCCTATGATCATTCAAGCAAAGATTACTAAGAGCATCTCTCCAATGCAATGCTAAATTGATGTGCCAATATCAAATTTTGACATTCGAGTGTAAAAAACACTTACAATGCATGCCGTTTTTATTGCCAAATCTGCCATATGTTAAAATTGATGGCAAATTTGCCACCAAGTATAGCAAATGGCAAATTTGACATTTAATTCCTATTGGTTCATACAACAACCATTTCTTTTAATCGTGACAATATTGTCACTTTCAAATCACTTTAACATTAATGTTTACTTTTAGAAATTTTAAGGTTTAATAATTATGATAAAAGGTATATATCTTTTGAAATAGCATTATGCTTTGGAGCACAAAATAAAATAGAGCATATCATATGTTTTAATGACAAATATGATATTGACATTAATTTTAGCATTTGAGATTGTCCAAGTAACAAAACAAAGTATGAATCCTACAGTCTTTCATTTACGGACGATCTTAATTTCTTCACCTTCAGGTATCCCAATGATGAAGCCCTTCAAGGCCAAGCCGTTGACCAGTTTTCTTTCTTGTAACTTGTATTATGTTAAAACAGAAATTCAAGCATCCAAACTCGCAGCTTAGCATCTTCCAATCGGGAAGGGAAAAGGAAAAAAGGAAAAGGAAAAACTGATATCCGTTCTGAGTCTAACATATATTATAAGATCAAGGACAAGACTCCTTTAGCCTCCTATTCAGTTGGATAAAAGAATTTAAATCACAAAATTAAAAAAAAATCTAAACATGTCTCAAATCTCCTAAGATTTTGGAGAATCCAACATGAAATTAACTTGAGAAATTAGTTTTTATTTTAAAGCTCAGACTTAAAAAAAGAAAAAAAATCCTACGAAAATGATAAGAAGGCGTCAATTATAGGCACGATCTAAAACCCTAACAATCTCATTTCACAAAATTACAACTAAATTAGCAAAGCCCACGGGGTTTGAAGCTGCACAGAGTACCTTTCCCGAACTAGTACCGATCACCGGATCGCTGTGGCCGCCGTTGGAGGAGTCCTGGTTTCCGTAGTCCTCGTACGAGCAAAGAATGTCGTCTGACGCAAAATCGAATCCCTTTGAGCCCGAGCCGGCCCGACCCGACGATCCAGACGCCATAATTGCAAAGATCAGGAACTTAGATTTAGTTCAAAGGCGAGAGAAAATTAGGGTTTCAGGGAGAGAATCAAAAAGAAAATGAAGAGAGAGAGAGAGAAAGAGAAGCGTTCGAGTCTTGACTACGCGTGCAAAGGAGAGTTTGGTGATAATAAAGGGGAATTCGGGAGCTGGGAAGAAAAGAAAAGTAATAAAATATGAATATAAAGAAATGTGGAAAATGTGAGCGATTTTCGTTGGGGTTCGAGGTCAGATAGATCAAGATAGGTTCAATTCAACCGACCATTGATTTTTGCAGACACGGTGTCGTATTATTGGGGATTTTAAAAATTAAAGCTGTTTGGTAACCGGCGTTGCGTTTTGTCAAACAATCATTGTAGGACAATATTCATTATCTTTTCGCCATTTCCCTTTTTTTTTTTTTTCCTTCTTCTTTTCCTTTTTGGCATTATTGGGTCATATATAATTGCCCCAACATAACAAACATTATCTCAAAAGAATCGTATTTTGGGACCATTAGCCTATGTTTAGTATAGCGGTAAAAATCATGATTTTTACTGCTAAATTAGTTATGAAAAATATAAAGCTTTTATATGTTATTATAACAATAAAAAAAATTACTACAATGTAAAACTCTCACATGCTATCGTAAAAATAGTTCTAACTATTATTTTCTACCATCTTTTTAAACACCCTTTACATCAATTAAAAAAAATAGCTATGGAATGACATTTTCTTCTTGTAGATTCCCCTAACAAAACAGAAGAGAGTAATACTTCGTCAAAACATTGATAGCACATTACCTTCAGAAAAAAGAAAAAAAAAAAAACATTGATAGCACATTATTTTTTTCCCCGTAAACAAGAAGCCGAAGAGAGGAAGGAACGGTAGACGCGGCGCTGATATGCAGCTGACAGGAGATCTCTTATTTGTCCACTAAGAAGCCCAAATAAATAAAAGAAAAAAGAAAGACGTGTGATTGTTACCTATTTGTATCCCAAATAAATAACTATAAATATCTTTATTTTCTAACGTGGACATGTGCATCAACGCGTGTTTTTAACTTTCTTTACTTTTATATTTTTTTTATTGTCGTGTTTTTAATGAGTTAAGACTTGGTGACGCATGAATATATAGGTACGTTTGTTTTGGGTATTTTTTTAGATTTAATAAACTTAAATTTAAATTTGAGTATCAAGAATCCTTTGAATATGTACTTGTTTCTCCCAAAATCTTAATTCTTTGAGTATCAAGAATCTAAATTTTTAGAGTTCTGATCCCCTAAATTTATAATACTCGAATATCTTTACTATAATAAATGATGAAATTATTTCTCCTATATTTGAGAAAAAAAAATCATAACTTCTTTATTTGATATCCAAATGAGATGATTCTTTTTTCATTGTGTTCCTAATGAAGAGAGGAATAAATTAATATCCATATTGCACATTTTTTAAGATCATCAACATTAAGATTTTATTAAATTTATTAATAAATCAAAAATTATTTTCACTACCTCCCCAAACATGAATTCCAAATTTTATTCCATACTCAGATTAAAACTTAAATGCACATTCAAATGTTAATTCCAATAACAATTCAAATCACTAACTTAAATCTTAATTTAAATTACATAACTCAAATTAAATCACTAATTCGAATCCATTTATCAAACAGACCCATAGTTATCGGTCTTAATAAGAAATAAAGAATTCTTATACTAGATAAGGTAATTTTACACCATTAGTAGAGTATAGATATTTTAGCTGTCAGAATTAACTTTTAAATAGTTTGATATGTGACTATAAGTTGTTTTACATTGTGCATTGTAAATTTTTAATGTGAACAGTCACAAATCAAATCGTTAAAATCTTAATCCGACGGTTAAAATGTACTGCTTTACTGATAGAGCAAAATTATCGTCTTCACTATAAGAATTCCCAAGAAGTAATACTAGTGGACTTAGTGATCTACAAAAATTTTAGATTATATAACGGTGGTTCAATCTCCTAAATTTTTAGGTTGGTGACTGTTTGATCCTAAAAGTAAGAGTGAAGGAACAAGAATGGAACATAAAAAGAAAGAGAGAAAACAAATTGTAAATTCTTGTATTCATGGGCTTGTCACCTTAAAGGTCATGCCATGTGAGGGCACAATGTGAGTTTGTTAACACGGGAGGTGTGGTGTCTCATGGGAGCATGATGGAAGAAGACATGGTTGGTGGGAGCTTGGGGGGAAAGGAGGGTCATACCATAGTATTAAAGGGTTGGTGGTGTGTGTCATAGGTAGTAAGCTACCATAAAAAGGGGTTGTTGAGTTAGAGAGATAGTTAGAGTTTCAAATCAATTTGTGGGAAAAGAGTCAAAGCTTAAAGGGTGTTTAGGATCCTAGTTCAAACCACAAAATCTTGGATCAAACCAACTTTTTTATATTTGAATTTCAAATCAATTTTGGTTCAACTCTAGTTTGAACTGTGTTGCCAAACACCTTGTAAGATTATTATAATATCTAGAAAATTTATGACTTTTTAGACTGTTACTATTTAAATCATGAAAAAAGTAAACATTTTTTTTCTCCAAAAGGCTTTAAATTCATATAAGTACATTTCATAAAACTATAGTCATTTATAAAAGGGTTTACACACTTACTTATTTTATATTACACACCATATCATACTTAATATTTTTCTTCAAAACAACATGTCCAAAAATATTTAATATACAACGAAAATATTCTTGTAGTGGTATCTAGATTCTTGACTACACATTCGCTCATCCACCATTGCTAGTTCTATAATGATTCTTTTCCAGCCTTTTGGCTCGATTCCCTACAGCATGAAATAACTAAGTGAGCTATTTCTTAGTAAGTCCAAACATAGCCCACAAAATAATTCTCTATTATATTCATGATCGATTTTATGCTTATTTATGAACTTTAATTATGTCATATCCTTAATTTAACTAGGGCCTAAGTGTTTGTACCAAATATGCACATAGGTCAATGTAACAACAAGACCGTAACATAACTTAGAACTTTCCTTGAGTCAGGAGGTTAGTACGACACTTTTTTATCTTATCCAGTGAATTATTTACCAGTTCTTTAATTTATGGTAACATACTATTCATGATGCTCAAATATGTAAGATAGGTACATTAATAATGCATTTGATTAATTAAAACAATAATACTTTTGAAAACCCTTTTTGTCCACACTGTAGGTGGGATTTAGAACTTACTTAGAAGTTGCACCATGCTTAACCAATTTTTCTATTCTCTTCACTATCCATCTAAGTGTCGTTCTTGGATAATTTACTATTATTAGCTAACTTACTTACCTTCGAGCTACATGTAGATAACAAAACGCAAATGCTAATTATCAAATTTGGTTATTAGACGGTTTTCTAGAAACGTGAGCATCATGGAACTTATTTCTCTTATCTATCAATGTCTTTCCATCACTAATAGAACTAGTAAGAAATTCCTGCTAAGAGACATTTTTCTAATTCGGACATTTCGAGGTCTGCTTAGGTCATTTTATGAAAAATGATGTTTTTGCCCTTGATAGGTTTTGGAAAAAATTTTGAGCCTATTTTTAATAAAAACTTACATTTTGTTGCCTATTGACTACGGCCAATAAAAACGAGGCATTGGTTTTAACTTGCAATAAAAACCCATTTTATCAAAACTTTATTATTGTAACTCGATTTGTGAAAGTTTCAACGATTTCGCCCCCGAGTCCAAAAATGATCATGTTATAACATTGGGCTCAATTTTTTAAAAGGATCAAAACTCTCTAAAGTCTCTAAATCCAATTCATTTATTTTAGAAACATTTTTCTCTTCTTTTTTAGCCTATTTTTTGAAATTTTTGTGATTACAATTTGCAAAATTCATAATTTATAAACCGTGCAAAATTTTCACAAGCTATCCATGATTTTTAATAGTTTTAATGAGTTCTACAACCTTTTTTTTTTATCTTTCCTAAAATTCAAACTATATAGTAGAGTTTTCGGCTATTTTTCAATTTAATCAAATCTATATAAAATTTTTCACTTTAGTCCTTTTAGAATTTCGTAAAACCTTGTTCACAAAAGTTATTGATCTCACTATTTTGGACACATTTCAGGTCTTATATGGTAGATAAATTGCTTCTAAACATATTAAAATATCATTTTTTTAAAATCTTCTAAATTTTGCATTTTGCATAGTTTTTTTAAAACTTGTTTTCAACCCATAGACCC
The DNA here is from genome assembly GCA_946598075.1 of Artocarpus hirsutus. Taxonomy (NCBI): domain Eukaryota; kingdom Viridiplantae; phylum Streptophyta; class Magnoliopsida; order Rosales; family Moraceae; genus Artocarpus; species Artocarpus hirsutus. The sequence goes on from CAMOHE010043127.1 coordinate 38,363, forward strand.
TAGTTTCTAACCACCGAATCATCAATATCATATACGTAGCAAATAATATAATCATACCATAATATCCTCTTAACGTGCCATAGTCTATATTTAAACCAATACTAGCCAATTTTTATTAAAAAAACAAACAAACTTTAAAGCAAAAAGTTATAGGTTTTTTCAGGAAATTTTTGAGCTTGGTGAACCTCCACATAGTAGCTTGATCTTGACAAACTATGTATGACATAAATTGTAGCAAAAACTCCCATCAAAACCTCTCCAAAAACCCAAGGAAAACCTAAAAACACATCAAAAAAGTCAAGAATTTTACCTTCAAAGTTGACAATTCTTGGACTAGGAAGCTTGAACTTATCTTAGAGCTTGCTTGAGAGATGTTTTCTTCAGAAAATTTTTGAGAAAATTTTGGAGGAATGAGCTATAGGGCTGCCGGTATTAGAAGGAGAGAAATGGAGTATTTTTTGTTCAAAACTATAGAAATGATGACAACCCTTTGGGATTTTTTTTCCAACTTAATGGCTCATCAACCTTGTCATCACTAGGACAATTTTGTGGTGAAATTTGGCCCCATTTGTGAGCTAAGAACTGGGTATGTGAATGGGGCTGGTATGGCCAAATTTCACCCTTTTGGGTGTTACCTTTTTGTGGGTCCTACTAACTTCTACACAGTGTAATTTCACTACACTATATTTTTCCTATAATGTCAGTATAAAATTTAGAAGATATTGTCTTTAACAGTCTAAAAATTACACTGACTGACTTTTTCCATACTGACTATTCCTTAACATAGTATTTCATAAACCTGTGTTTGTATTTTATCAATACAATTACACTGTACTGTGTAACCTCCTTTTTTTTTACACTTTTGTGTATCTTTTTATACCTTATTCTATCAACTGACGAATTATAGATACACAAAACTTTACTAATTTAACTGACTGGTAACTAACCATTTTTATAATATTTCAACTTATGACATGATTATATACTTTAACTAACATACTTATCCATTATCAGTTTATACCACAAAATTTATAATTAGTAATATAAATTTCACCTTAAGAGTAATTTACAAATTTTTAAGTATTTAAAACTCATAAAATTTGCTTATTTAAAATATTTAAATATTGCATAAAAAATCCATATATAATTTACATTTTATCATATTTTAAAAAATACAATTTATTAAGAAAAATTTATTATTTAAATCTAAATTAATTCTAAATTTAAATTAATGAATTTTCTCAGGCATCACATAACTCTAACTTTTTCAGCTTCTTTCTTAGAGTTATAATTTTGTGTAAGCTAGAAACTTATTATTTGATGATTGGAAAATGTTTAGAAGGTTGGTGTCATTAGATTATAGATAAGTTATGACTAATTACTAAAGAAAGCACAACGTATTATAAAAGGTTAATGACCAATCTCAACAAGAGACATAGGAGCTTGGCAGCTAGATCACAATGACATTCTTCAAACATGTATGTTAGCTAAGTGTCAAAGGAAGATAAGTGTCTAGCATGCATACTGACACATGGTGTCATGTAGTGAGCATTCAAGGAAATTTAATGTATTAGGTGACATGTAGCAATCATGCAAAATAGATATATGGCACACATGCATAGTGACAAGTGTCAAGCTAGGATTCAATGTATGCATTGCTATGCTTATGCATAGATTATATATAGGAAGCTTGGGAACCCATTTTAAGGAAACCAAATGGGGAAAAAAAAGAAGAAGAAAAGAAAAGAAGAAAAAAAGAAAAAAAAAAGGGGGGAGAGAGAGAGGTCCTTTTCTTCTTAAGCGGTTTGATGTAACTACATATTTTACTGCATCACTTGAATAGTAGTATGATGTGAACTCTTGTGCTATTTATGAATTAACCAAGACATTTTAAAGGGCCAAATCCTTTGAGAAAAAAGGAGTTCCACTAGAGGGGTATGATGCTCAGAATCCTCAAATACTTGTTGGCCATTACATTGCATGTTTTCACGATATATGCGTATGATTCGCATATTTGATTAATTGTTGAGATATATCTATCATACTAATAATATGCATCAAGTTTCTGAGGTGCATTGAATATTAAGTTATGTATAATGTATTTTAAGAGGTAGGGTTCCTCAAAGGTGGATCCAGTAAGTGAAGAAATGCAAAGGAAGTTGTGATTATGTTTTTATGAATCTGTGAGGAACTAAGTAAGTTATGGAGCTCAAATATGGTTCTAAAGTGCAAAATCGAAGAAAATGGACTTTTCTTAGCGAAACGAGAAGGTTTAAATTATATTTTGTTGAATAAAAAGACCATTTATGATAAAGAATCTTTTACAATAATGCTATAAGGTTATAAGGTTATCAATAGGAAGTGGTATGAATTTCACACAAGTTTTACTGTTAGAATACGCTAGAAACCCTAATTTCATATGATTTTTGGTGCTTGGGTAATTGAATCCTGATTAGGGTTTTATCAGGACTTTAAGTGACTTATTAGACCCTTTATTTTATGTTTGTGTATTTCAAGGAATCCTAAAAGGAATACTTGAGTTTTATTATTGAAAAATTAAGGATTCAAAGACATAGTTTGTAGTGTATCAAAATTTTTGTGTGATTATATACATCTAATTTAGTATGTAACCTAAACAGTTATGACTTAATTAGTACTTGTGCTTTTGTGTAAAGGTTTAACACTTATTGAGCTAGTAAATTGGCTGCTCAAGTGACACTAAGCTGAACATTAGGAAAGTACTTCAAGGTGAAGTACACTTAGGTGGTTGCTTAGTTGTTTAAATAAGTACCAAACAACTAGATCTCAATTCAGCTCTATCTTTCAAACTTTGACACTTCTCTTCCCCTAAAAATCATAAGGAATTATAGTTTTGATAAATTGAAGCACAACTTAGGTGGTTTGACAAATTTTGAGTGGTAAATCGTAAGAAAAACCTAACCAAGTCAAGGTAAGTGGCTATTTGGATCCGGTTCTGTTTTGTTGGTATTTTAGAGGGTTGTTCTTTGAATTATGCCACAAAATTGAGTTTTATGGTCCTTTATATGTTAGGAGAAAGTCCATAAAAGGGTTTTGTCAAACTCTATTGGGAGACTAAGGTTTTGCATATGCATTTAGAGGCTAACTAAAATCAAGTTAGTTTTTGATATTGTTCAGGTTTTGGTTTAGTTTATATGCTACAAGGCTTTTTTGATGCTAAAATCTTGAGGAATATTCATACATATGTTAACCAATTGAACTTAAATATCTCATGAAAATTGTTTGTAGTTTAAAAGTTATGGCCCTGATATCGGGGCTGGTTTTAGAAGGTACAAAGATTAAGAATTTGGTGTTTTTGTAATGATCTTGTGATTTAAAAGTTATTATTTAGATATTAAATTATTTTCGTGGAATTAGCAAGTTTATAACCTTTTAAGAAGCCTAAAATTTTGGGGGAAGTTTTGCCAAATTTTTTGAAGAAATAGTTAGAAAATAAAGAAATCCTAAATGGCTTCAAATTTAGGACTTTTGGTCCACATTTTAGTATTCTTCACTCCGAATCGCAAGGAGATTTAATTCTTGAGTTGCCTTATAGATTAAGAAGTTAATAAGAATATGGTTAGTGGAAATAAGCCATGAAATAAGATGTATTGAAAGAGATTGAGCTCTTTAGTACATTAGCGTTAATTATAGATCAATTAGCCATAGCACGATTAAAGTTCTTGATAGAATTAAGGAGTATCGAATCCCTTGAGAGGAAGCCCAAGAATCCTATACATCATTCAAAAGAAAAAAAAAGTAAGTAGAATTTTACCTGTATCCCCATGACATCATGCATATATTATGTATATCATTGGATGTAAGAATTGTGCATATAATTTACATGCCATTATTGTGAACATAAGCATACATGCACGACAAAAAGAATGATGTGTATGAAATATACTATTATGAAGTAAATGAGTATGAGATTATCTCTAAAATATCTTTTGGTGACTTGTTACGGGTTTGATAATAAGTAATGATGAGAAGTGTTTTGATGGAGACGTTTAGACCTATATATCTCGATGGAGACTGGTGTGGGATGCTTCCTTGATGATCACAAGGAAGGAGAGTAGATTGTTAATGTATTATTACCCCACATGATGGCATTTGATATATATCCTCTTTGTGGCCACAAGATTCGATGAGGTATCTAGGATGCCACTTGATCCAAAAAACCCTAATTGTGCGCATAAGATAAAAGTGAATAAAAAGTGAATTGATTGTTATTAAGTGAAGAATTCAAGTCATGAGCTCATGCATACTTTCGTTATTATATTGTTATACATAATTCTATTTATTGGGTTTTAGCTGACTCATTTATGGTGATGCAGATGAGGGCACTTCCCAACACTAGCTATGGATTAAGTGGTTGGTTGACATTCTCCTAATGGTCGTGACTTGTGTACATGAACTAGCTAATCTGCCATTTTGAGACCCTGATATTTGTATAGTTTTAAGAGCCCATAGTGGCTATGTTTGGTACTCAGCTGTGTTTATTTTGAGATATGTGTTATATTGTATATATTTGGCCAACTAGATGGTTTTTATGAGACAGATTATGACTTTATTCATAAGTTAGTTTTCAGAAGTTCAATTTTTCTCTAATTTTTATTATTAAGTGATAAACTTATTAAAAATGATATAAAGTAAACGTAAAAAGTAGCACTACTTAGTATGACTGGATGGCTATTTTAGAGTCATATTAAGTAGGCGTTATAAGGGGGCCAATGAGTATGAAGTAAGGATCAAATAACACAAAGATTAACATCATGCGAGAGGCCCTAAAGTTAAAGTTAAAGAGAAGTGGTAATACCCCTCCCAAGCTAGTAGCTCTAAAACCCATTTGTTCGAAGGAAATGTTAACTTAAACTAAATATCTAAGATATTCATAAAATCTACCATTGAAAACTTAATAAATAATATACTGCATAATTGGAAAATACTCTTTGTTACATTATAATAAGGTCTATAAGCCTCCATAGAGACAACATAAAATATTTGTAAAACCTCCACCGAGACAATATAGTAGCACTACCTCTATCAGATTAACTTAAATATAATACTATCCAGTCAAAAGTCACCCATAAAAATAATCATAAAACTTCTTTTTATGTGTTTCAATTTTTAACATTGACAATTTGGGTATAATGTTTTTAATGATATTGTTAATGTTGTTCAAAATAACCAAAAAAGCAAAAGCCATTGAAAAAACCAAAAAGAAAAAAATGTTTCCTAACCAAAAGGTGATTGCCATCGGTTGGAAACTTACTGCCCACCTAAATATGGGAAAGGCTATGGGAAGAGATTTTTTGAAACCGAGGACTTCATCTAACTTATATATAAATTAATATTTGAATATATTGATATTATGACTTATATAATGTTGGATTTTAAGTTTCATTAGACTCTAATACATTAAATTTAGACTAAAAAATAAAAAAAGGACCAAGTTATTGCACTACAAATACTGAGTTACTAATTGTATTCTAATTGGTTACTTTGTCTAAAACCAACCATCAAAGCAACCTACATCGGTAAAAAAAAAAAAAAAGGGACATAATCTCCCTTGCAACTAGTCAATGCTCGGTTTATCTTTTTCAAAACTGATCATGATCATTTCTAAATCAACTGACCAAAAAGTTTTCGACCAGCAAACACCCCGACATATCGTGCATATTTGCATAATGTTCACAATTAAAACATGCTTATGTATCTTATACATCTTACTTTCACGATCAAACATAAAAAATATATACAATTTTTATAATAATTGATAACATATAAAAATATCCATATTTATGACTTTCAAACAATCTAATTAACATTTTATTTGTTACTATAACCTCTAACTAGAGCATTTTTACTGGGTCCACTTTTCTCCATCGTCTGTTCCCTTTCTCTCATTTATATGCACTTGAATTCCTTGTTTCTTAATCAATGGGAGTTTCACACTTGGCTAATTCTATTTGCTATGCTTCAGTTCAGATCTCCTCTTCTCATTCCTTCCTCCGTGTTTTGAGGTACAACTCTCGCTTTCTTTTTTTTTTTTTTTTTGTTTTTTTTTTTGTTTTGGTTTCTTTCCCTTCCTGTGGTTTTTCCTGGAAAGTTTATACCTCACTTTGGAGTTCAACTTGGCCCCTTCCCCCTTTCCCACTCTTTCGTTCAGCATGTGCTTCGAAATTTTGTGCTGAAATTCTGGGTGTTTTGTTTAGACTTCTAACTTACTGGGTTATGCCTGCAACATGTTTGCTTAAATGCTTCAAATTTTGCAACCTTTGTTTTCTGCACTTGTGATGTTCCTTTTGGCATGTTATTTATTTATGACACTTATCTTTGTGACGATGCTTTTTCTTTGGTCTTAGTTTTTGCTTTGTAAAAATGAATCTATTGTTTGAGAGCTCCTGTAAATTGTATCACTGATTTAGTCCAATTTCAATGGATTTTTTGTTTTCTAGCTTCTCTCATTTCTCCTTAATATCGATTTATACTAATTATCTTCACATGCTCAAAAACTTTCAAGGGGTCATGATTTTGATCTTCGCAGATTTGTCAAAATCATACATAAAAAATTGCACTATAATACTTCAGCTTATACGTTAATAGGGTGTTTGGAAGGGTGGTTAAAACCATTTTTACTGTAACATATGAGAGCTTTATATTATAGCAATTTTTTTTATTGTTACTGTAAGATGTGAGAGCTTTACACTATTTATAACTAAGTTTGTGGCGTAGTTCCTACCAATCAGCCAAACATGGGGTAAATCGGTTTAGTGAACAAGTGTATGGTTTTGATGTATTAATTAGAAACAATGTAGGAGCTTGCATGTGGACAATAACAATACAAACACTAATTTTGAAGTTTTAAACTTACCCAAAAAAAAAAAAAAAAAAAAAAACCCTCTACAAACTGCTCATCAAGTTACATTTAGCAAATATTGCCAAACATCTTTATGTTAATTCTTATCCCTAGAGTGGTGTTGTACGTGCAGATCGACACCTAACTCAAATAATTTCTGTAGTGTTTGACATAACGGTTCGAACTGTCTATAATGTAAAGCTCTCAGTAGCTAACGTGTAAAGCAAAAAATAACTATAGTGTAAAGTTCTTAACAGCTATAGTGTCTTGAATAAAAATTTGTTCAAATCATTAGTCCAAACCACTCTCTCAAACACCCCATTCAGTGTCCAATTTTAAATATTGTCACATGAGAGTCCACTTTTTTTGCATGGTACTTACCACAAATGAGTCCTCTTATTAGCATGCGCATTAGTTGCACTCCGATTTGTATGAGAGACTAATTGTCACAGTAAAAACAAAGAAAACTGCAAATGCTCAGGGTGGAAAAAATTAACATGTAAATGATAGTGTGCAAAAAATTTGGAAACTTGTTGCTAATCAGTACCACTAAAAATATTGGGCTACTAAATGGACATTAAACGTGCAACTCCCCTCCACTCAATAACCAAAAAAAAAAAAAAAAGAATAAAAAGCCACATGTGGTTGAACAAGTTTTTACTGATTGCTACTAGCTCTATTGATGTATAAATGGTCACAAGTGGGTCGCTTGTATTGCAATCGAATTTTGTTCTTCTACACTTAATCATGTTTCTAAGAAATTAGTTTAGTTTTTAAGCTAACGAAATATTGACCTTTTGGCAGTTGCGCTTGGAACGTTTGATGAGAAAACTGGAAAAAAAATTATAATCATAGACATCTTTGTGTCACGCCTTGCGGGGTAAGTTTCTGTACACCTTTTATTTTATATATTGTATTTCTTTTTTAAGGGTTAGATTTAAAGCATATAAATATAGCCCTTCCCCCTTTTTGAGGAACCCTCTTCCTCTGGTTTTGTAGCTTTTTATTATCAATAAAGTCTTTGTTTCTTGTTTAAAAAAAAAAACAAAAGCATATAAATATGGATAAGGCTCATGCACGAAAGGAGTGTCGAAGGGAATTATATGCAGAGAAGAAGAAGATGAAACATACAGGCAGTGATACTAGAAACAATGGTGATCAATTGAATATTAGGGATTCATATTGCTCAAATATTAGTTCTGATTCAAGGGTTTTTGATATTAACTCTGGTTATTACACAAAAAAGCAGCACATGTTCTCTTTCTAATACCATTGATGGTCCTAGCCCCAATGTTGGCACTGGTTTTGACTCTAAGGGTCCGTTTGGTAAATAAATTTATATTAGTGATTTGATTTAAGTTATGTGATTTGAATTAGAATTTAAATTAGTGATTTGTATTGTTATTCGAATTGACGTTTGGTTTAAGTTTTAATCTGAATATGGAATAAAATTGAAATTTGTGTTTGGAGAGGTAGTGAAAAAAGTTTTGATTTATTAATAAATCTAATAAAATCTTAATGTTAATAATCTTAAAAAATATACAATGTGGATTTTAATTTATTCCTCACTTCACTAGGAATACAATAATAAAAGAATCATTTCAATTGGATATCAAATAAAAAAGTTATGATTTTTTTTTTCTTCAAATATATGAGAGAGAATTTTAGCTCTTATTGTAGCAAATATATCAGAGTATCAAGAGTTTAGGGGGTCGAAACTTTAAAAACTTAGATTCTTGATACTCATTTGATTTGGATTTGGAAAAACAAACATATAATTCTTGATACTTAAGTACAAATTTGAATCAATTGAATATAAAGAATACTCCAACTAAATACACTATAATGTTACTATCGGTTCTCGCTCCAATTTTAGTACTGGATTTGAGGGTGCGTTTGATTCATGGTTCGAATCATTTTGTTACAGTATTTTCTCTCACAAAAATTCAAATCTTTATTCAAATTTTTTATTCAAATCTATGAATCAAACAGACTCGAAATTGATATTACTTCAGGTTGTAATAACAATATTCCTACTGGTCTTAATTCTAACATTAATATTGATTGTAACTTGAATGTTGGTCCTTGTCTTATCCCTAAAATTGATAATAATGGTAATTATGAGAGCAATATTATGGACATCATGAATCAAACTGTGCAAGGAGATAAATTTAAGGGAGAAATATTGCCAAAAGATTTACGAAAGAAACACAGAAGAGAGTTGTATGCAGAAAAAAGAAAATCAAGCAAATACTTCACAATGAGGGGAGAAAAACCAATGCCTTGAGAATCAACGAGGGTGAAATGATCAAGGAGGTTAGTGTGGTTATGTTGTTGTGGTGGGGAAGTGTGTGCTGCAATTTATTTTTTTTTGGTGTCGTTCCTATCTCTTCGTTCTTTTTTTATTGATCATGTTCTCTGTTATTGCTTTATCCTTCTTGTAAGAGTAGTTGAAGTTTGTTTTTTTTAAATAATCATTGCAAGTGAAATTAGCACTATTTTGGTTATTCTGGGAAAAGGAGATGTATGATAAAAATTGTCCTCTATTTTACCAAAACATATAAAATTGTTATTCCTATAAACATAAACTTTTTCATTTAAGAAAAAAAAAATATGACGGTCTAAATAAAGCAAAAAAAAAAAAAAAAAAGAAAACAAAAACAAAAACAAAACCAAATTCCTGTTAACAATCTTTTAGTATAATAAATTTAGTATTTCTAAAATAGTGCTTGACGACTCCCACTGCATGCGCTAAAACCTTTTCCCTATGCTTACTCTGAGCGCGAACTCCTTACGCAGTCTGTTCAGTCTGTTTCGTTCCCAAAACCCCCCGCAAAGAAGTACAAGCACGGTTAACATGGTTAGTAGCACTTGATCTACAATCCGTGAATTAGAGCCCGTTTGATTCATAGAGTTGAGTAGAGTATTTGACTGAAGATTTAAATTTTTGTGAGAAAAATACTGTAACAAAATGATTCGAACTGTGATTCGATTACCGAAGCAAACGCACTCATTCTTCTACTAAACTAGTTTCAAAGAAGAGTGTCATGCCTTCAGTGTTCTTAACTATCAAGAGAAACTCTTTAAGGTTGCTTTTTCGATAACCACCTTTGTAGCAATATAAACACCTTTTTACTCTCAAATTTCACCTTCCCGTCAGCTGCACTTGTGCTTTCATTTTTTCTTGTCAAATCTTCACAAAACTCTTATAAGTGTGTGGTTGTTTAATATGAAGCTGGTCTTGAACTCTTACAAGTGTTTAGGGGGTGCTGCTAATATAAGATCGACACTTAAAGCATCACTTATTTCAGCACCATGAAACCTGCCACGTTCATTAAACCTGTGAAATAATCACGCGGTTTTCAACCTTTGTTTCACGCAACATTTTGTAGTTTCAACCAACGTCGGTCATTTTTTCTTTACTAGCTTCAATGCAATCACTCTCATTACATGCTCTCAAGAGATTCCAGCATTTATGATGCTGTAGCCATTCCCTCAAAGCTATGATACAAATCTGACGATGAAAAGGGCAAAATATACTGTTACACCACTTCATTAGAATATACCTATTTGTCATCCTCAGCTCTTAATGCTAGAAGGCATTTGCTTTAGGGTCCTTTGCGAGCTTTTGATGAAGCACGAAAGCATGTTTTCGGTAGTAAGCACTAGGTCGAGATTTGGTTTCCAGTCGGCGAATTTTGCACCAATCAATTATTGTTTTCTTTTACTAAAGATGGATGTGCGGAATTCAAAAGTCATCTTGCAATTTCTTCTCTTTTGGTAAAGATTTTGTTTTTATCTTCTTTCTAGTGTGTATTGGTGAAAGTAATCCCGTGCTCCACAAATAATTTACCCGTGAACAAACCCAAGATCTCCAGGCCTAACTCATTCTCCTTAGCAGATGTAGCTTGTGCTCTTGACGTTGATGCATCAACAGCCTCTGAACATATTGATTTCACTAAAGACCTTAAATCAAAAAATGTGGGGAGAGGAAGTCAACAAATGAAGCTTGTGTTCTTGAATTTTGACGCAATGATAAAGTAGACCTAACAACAACAAAATTAAATAGAAGCAAGCCAGCGATTGTCGGGCTTAGGGTTGAAGATCAAAGAGAAAGTAGCGCCTTTGAGGTGGAGGGAGAAACAGTGTCATTGAGCATTATCTGTTTCTTTGTATTTTTAGGTTTTTAATTTAAAAAATTATTTTTTGAACTTTAAAGTCGATGTTATTTTACTATATTATTATACTATTATATAGCAATTTGTCACGTGATCTACCGTTAAAAAAAAATTAACGTTTAAGTAACTAAAGGACTATTTTTGCAACATAAGAAAACTCTAGGGGGAGTAAATTGCTACATTTTGAGCGTGGAGAGTTAAAAGTAAAACACTTTTTAATCCTTGGAGATCAAAGATTAAAAACTAAAGATTAATTCATCACTTTTGTAAAAAGGTTGGAGAACATATGAGGTGAGCCATTAGCCGTCCACGAATGTTTGAAAGAGGAGTTTAAATCAATAAGGTGTTTAGTAGTGGTTTTTATCACTTAATTTTCACCACAAACTCAACTATAAATAGTAAAAAGCTTTCACATGTTACAGTAATAATAAAAAAAATTGCTGCGGTGTAAAACTCTCACATGCTACAGTAAAAATAGTTCCCACCACTGATTTTCACTACTCTTTTAAACCCTTACATAGTTGTCAAGTTTAAATTAATGATTTAAACTATTCTCTTGAACACAAAAACTGACTTACTATTGACCAAGGCCAAAATTGTACTTTTGACTGGCCTCGATTAGGAGACCCTCGCCGTTTTCCATTTGTGCAAAAAAAAGAAAAATAAAAAGAAAATAAAAAATGACGATATTTCTGCCTCAGGCGGGTCAATAATACACCTTTTGACCGGACCTGACGAATTCCGGCGATCGCTGGCGGTTCCACAATTGTAGGCTGGTTTCTCCGCCTTCATCTCGTCATCAGAACACCTCTTCTTTTTCTGGTAACTCGATCTCTTGCTGTTTGTTCGATAAATCTCATATTTTGCTGTCTGTTCAAGGCCATATGTCTGACCCCATTACGTTTTTCACTTAGATTATTGCTCAAAGATTCAAGTTTTGGATAATGGGGGATTCGGTTTTCTTCTCCTTATCTTTGTGTTTTATGGAACAAGCAAACTAATTGGCTGAGAGCTTAGGCGTACCGGTTCCATTATTTCCCTCTCCTCTTCTGTTTCAATGGCATTTACGCGTTTCAGTAGCATCATCATTCTCTCAGCAATCTTCAGGTTCATTCTGATCTTATACGGAGAATGGCAAGACACTTACATGGAGGTTCGGTACACAGACGTTGATTACCTCGTATTCTCCGACGCTGCTTCTTTAATGGCTTCTGGGAAGTCTCCCTTTCAAAGATCCACATATAGGTACTCGCCTTTGCTTGCATTTTTGCTGATACCCAATACCTTTATCCATCGCTCGTGGGGCAAATTCCTCTTCTCAGCTTCAGGTACTGTGGAAAATTACAAAATACACTTTCATCATCTAAGAAGAAAAAAGAGGGGGTATTTTTTTTCACCTTTTGTCTCATGAATTTTTGTTTGTTTTGCATAAAATTACAGATTTGCTTGTGGGTTTCTTCATTCGTACAATTTTGAAGCTTCGTGGGGTTCCTGAAAACTTGTGTGTTCTCTCTATGATATGTTGGCTCTTCAATCCATTCACCTTTACCATTGGGACACGAGGGAACTGTGAGCCAATTGTTTGTGCCATGGTTCTTTGGATCGTTTTATGTCTAATGAACGGTCTTCTTCTTCTTCTTCTTCTTCTTCTTCTTCTAAAGTATTTTAGTATGTTAGACACTGTCTGCAATACTCTTTCTACCTCCTAGTTTGTGTGCATTCTCTTGTATTAAGGATCTATTCAGCCGTTCCTTATGAATTGTAGCCTCAGAAATCATATTATTACCTTTGAGAATTCCTTAAGGTTTTCAATTTCTGTATTTAGTTATTTACTAGTGAACTATCCATCTTTTATAGCCGATGTTAGAGAATCATTAATTGGCATATGTCGATCTTACAAGAATGAAATGCTCTGAAGAGAAATTATATTTTGATATTTAAGTAATGTTTTGATGTTATAATTCACATACAATTCATTGTAGTATTCGTTGACCATAGAGATTGCTTTCTTCTTATTTTTTTGACAGGGAAGAAATGAGATGTCATCTTTTTCTTGTTGCAATATTTACTGTCTGATTAAGGAAAGAGTTCCCTTTTTGCCACATGGGCATTAGCAAGTTCTTTAAAATAGCACAAATAGCAGCAGTAATTGTTATATATCTTTCACCAATGTGCGTCTAACTTCGTATTATTTGCTTTCCTTTCTCAACAGGACGTGTTTTACAAGCAGCATTTTGGTATGGGCTCATTGTCCACTTTAGAATCTACCCTATTATATATGCACTCCCCATTCTTTCGATTCTTGATCCACAAGTGTTCCGATCTCGTCGTCGGCCTGCTCTTCAAAAATGGAGTCATACTGAAGAACAAAGTTCATCTCCGAGATCGCAGATTACAAGAATAGCTCATGTGTTCCATCCATGGTTCCTTATGAGATGTGTACTAACAAGGGAGAGAATACTTTTTGGCTTAATTTCAGGGGCCGTATTCTTGTTTTGCACTGCCTTTTTCTACTGTTTATATGGGTGGGATTTCCTGTTTGAGGCCCTGCTATATCATCTCACCCGTACAGATCCAAGACACAACTTTTCCATTTATTTTTATCACATCTACCTGCAATACGAGCACAAACTCTTGGTAGTGGAGAAGCTTATCTCATTTTTGCCTCAGTTTATAGTTCAGCTTGTTTTTATGTTGAGTTTTGCACAAGACCTTCCATTCTGCTTCTTTGTGCAGACAATGGCATTTGTGGCGTTCAACAAGGTTTGTCTAATCATCGCGGATAATCCCCGTTTTCAATTTTATCAAATCGCTTTAGCAGATGGTTAGGATAAATCAAAACTTGAAACGGTTCCCAATTTCCATTGGACTTGTGTGTTTGGAATAACGTAGTGCATCAATGACAGGTGATTACAGCACAATACTTTGTGTGGTTCTTTTGCCTTTTGCCTCTGGTGCTGCCATGGAGCAATATGAAACTTAAGTGGAAAGGCCTATCGTGCATAATCTTGTGGGTAGCAGCTCAACTTCACTGGTTGATGTGGGGCTATTTGCTCGAGTTCAAGGGAAAGAATGTTTTTATTCAGATATGGATGGCCAGCATCTTATTCCTAGCGGCAAATATGTATCTTCTGATTTCAGTCATCCGCAGTCACAGGTACTCGCCAGTTTTCACTCACTTGGAAACATCTAACGATGACACGAGGAAGTTAAAATGATGGAATTAACTGATTTGTTTGAAGAATCTATAGGATTTCAGTTTCTCAATTCCCCTAGTGGTTCAATGAAAGTAATACATATTTTGCTACAGTTTTGATTTCTGTTGGTTTGGTATCTTCCGACAAGTTTTGGGCTTGCACTATATCATGTCGTTCTGGTAATTCATAAGTTGATGGAGATGAGCCTTGTTTTTCACCAATCCTCTATAACAGACATGTTTTGCTTAACCATGTTGGATGAATACTGATCACTTTCGGGGCATAAAAAGTTCTTTCCTTTCCTTTTCATGAAAAATTCCTCCATAACTATGTTGACTATTATCAGGAGCTCGCTCACCTCTTTATACTAGAATGATTTGGATTTACAGGTATTATTTTCTCATTTACCGACTTAATTAATTATGTGAATTAACAAAATGATTGAACATTATCTATACTTTAGACTTTCCTAGTTCAACTTTTGTCTTACACATTAAGGCAAACTACAGGCTTTAAGTCCTGCGACGAAACCACTTGAAATTGAAATATACTTGTATATAACAAATAATGACTCCACAGATTGATTCCTTACAATGAAGGGTTTTAATTGCAGTGCTGCTAGTTAAAGCTGGTGAAATTTTCAAACTTGAGTTCAAGGGGCTATGATCTATCCTGCTTAATTAAACATGAGAATTGATAAAAAGAAAAAAAAAAAAAAAAAACCAAGAGTTTCCTCCTAGTGTGAAAATCAAAACAGAAAACACACACTTGAGAAACTTGTAACATATTACTAGGTGTGTTGACATGCACTTGAAAGTTGTGATTCACCTACTAAACGGTGTCGTACATACTACATAGCGCAATAAGTCGTGGAATATGAAAGAAAACATGTCATTTTATGTTGACAGCTATAGACTTTAACCAAGATGGTTTCAATCAACAACCATTTCTTGTTCAAAACATGATGTGAACTTGCTGCTAAGTCTTCCAATACAACTCATAGATTGGATTTGGAAAGACCGAGGACCTTAAGTTTTTTTAAGGAGGAGGGGATCTAAGACACTGTGGATTCCATGAAAAAGAAGCATCATATATAGTACGACCGCTATGAATCCCGCAACTAGAGCTCCTTTTACTTGGTCACAGTACCTTGGGACTTGGCCGCAAATGGGAAGCCAACCTGCATATGAATTTCCTTTCTTTCCCACATAAGCAATAGCCAAAGCCGCAGAAATACTTGAGCTCAACAACATGGTGAAAACCTGATCCATATAAATGAAGATGGATTACATCAACTTTATTAAGTTCCATTATCCATGCTCAGAGGACAAAAAAACATTAATAAATTAGCTCCAAGGTTAAGTTATCATCTCATTGTGTGAGTACAAGTGAAATCTCTCTCTCTATTACAATGCAGAATCGAACCCACGTCCTTCCAAATCCATGCTCATCCTACCATGTTGTTTTACCTAGTGATTATTGGCTATTTTCTTTTGTCTTGATAAGTAATAGCAGAAAGGACATGAAGATTAGGCTTGTCAATCTGGTCTAATACATTTTTAAGGAATAATTCATTTAGCTCTTAAAGTCTTCCCCCTTAGTGTGTGGGATATTTGTGACCGTATAATAATCCTTTTGACCAGAACTGGGATGGCAACAATGACCCTGCATGTGTTCTATCCAAATGTTGCATTCCATTCTATGTTTTCAAAAATGTTGCACCTACCTTGTATGTTTTAAAAATTGTGTTAAAGGAAAACGGGAGGATCTTACAATAATTTGCGGGTAGGCTAAGACGTTTTTAACATGATTTATAAAATGCTGATGATAGTTTCTACTCAATTTGTAATCATAAAGAATCCCTGTAGCATTCTTGAAATAATAGGGCGGTTTGTAGCATGGCAATAAAACACATTAGAGGTTTTTGTTATTATTCCTAATGATGCCCATGCAATTCATGTCCCCACTTCAAACAACTTCAAGAAAGTACACATATTTCTCTTTGTACTTAGACGAGGGCACTGCATAGGAAATCTGAGCAATGGAACAATTTTGAAGAAAAGAGCAGGACTCTCAATATAATTACCACATCGAAGGCAACCACTAAACGCCAGAGCAAACTTTCCGAGGGAACGAAAAGAACCAGAAATCCGTAGGCACTGACAATAGCATTTGCAATCACGAAGTACCTAGAAACCAAGTTCTTTATTAGCTACAGGAAAATCAATACAAAGAAATTATCGTGCAAGAAACTAGACTGCCATGAAGAAGGGCATGCAAATTAAGACGAGTCTCTAACACATGGAAAGCTTACTTAAAAGCTGGTGTGTGAGAGTACTTGGCTTCAAAAGAGACAGTGAAGAAGCTAGATTTCTCGTGGCTCGTAGCCATGACAATGGCAGCGGAAAGGGTGGCGGCAAACGCCAAGAGCCTGACTAGAAGCAAGGCGAGTCTCTTGGTCTTAGTCATGGCTGATGGAAATTGGGTTTACGAGATGAAAGTTTGTGCTTAAATTTTTGGAGAGGTAGGCTAGTGAACATTATTGGGGAAGCTAGTGTTGGTGATGATTGGTAAACACTAATACAACGGAGCAGGTACGTTAGGAAGGAAATCGTAGAGGGTGGGATGGTGCACTTGTATTTTTGCATATGTTTGAGACCTTGAACTTTTTGTAAGTTGAATTTCCCAACTGCCGCCACCGCCGCTGTTGACCAATTTTTTCTACTTTTCTGCTATTAGACGTTGCGTAATTGAGCCATCTTTTTGTTAATATTTCCTGACATAGGTAAGGGTTATCATAAGGGTGACGTTTATAGTTGGTGAGCAAATTTAAGTGTGACGTTTATACTTAACTGTAGTATTACCTTTTCTCTTAATTTGTTTAGGGAATAGGCCTCATTTCAAACTTTGAATTAGCCGTTTGCAGGATTGGTATATACATGATGTTTTGGATGCTGCCCATGATCAAAATTTGTAATAGTAGCCAAATTAATCATAAGAAACTTTCTTTTCCTAAAATAAAAAAAAAAAAAAAACTTGCAATCATATCTGGCAAGAAAAACTTGCAGGTTCCTAATATGAGATGCCGTCCTTGTTAATCCTAAAATGTTTCTAAAATTGTGCTCATAATGGTCCTTCCTACAATTGTTATAAAAACATGACGTGACTAACTATATGAGATTAAAACTAAAACTCTAAATAAGAGTTGATTATTAGAAAATGTAATTTTTTTTTAAAAAACTCATTTGCACGGATAAGTTATGGTATAATTTTTCTAATATGACCAGAAAAAGTAATCTATTGATAAAATACTGTGTTTTAGTTGTTAGATCCATATAAAAAAAGTGATTTTGGTTTGGATCTAACGGTCCGAAGATGTGTACTATCAGTGAGAGATTATATCAAAGAAGTATCCTTAAAACATTTCTTTAACTTGTGTCTTTAAAAGTAGAAAAATTCCTATTATCACCATAGGGTTATAACCCCGCTACACACATGTAACGACTCACCTTTTTAAGCTGTCACTTAGCTTGTTTAAGCATGATTTCTTAAACACGATCTCACTTACTAGGAAGAAAATACTAGATAAATTTTATTTTCCTTTAACACGCTTGAAACTGTTGTATTATTGATTTTACGCACGCAAGTATACGTATCGCATAAGTAATAAAATGATGAGAAAGAGTATCGCTTCCATGGAGAGTAATAAGTATTCTTATATTGCTAATTACTAATTTACTATTCTCTAATTTTACCCAAACAATAATAAAATTTGCAAGATAGAATATAAAATAAGAAATTAAATATAAAATTCTCAACTAATAAATAGAAATCAATAGATGATGAAACCTAGGTTTATAATTTTCTCCAAAAATCCACTTGATTAAAATTCCTTTCTTTCCTATGATAAATTAGACTATTGTAATTATCATCTAAGAGCACTAAATTATTCACAAGCCTCTATCGATGGTCATATAAAGATATCCTCTCTAACTAATTCACTATATGTCTATGAGAATTAAATTAAGAAAAATTCATTAAGATCAAACCCTTATAATGGATGTACATGTAGCGTGAGTATATGTCTATCTTAAATTAATATATGTTATTCTATCTATGTCCTGAACACAAAATAACTCTGTCGATATTATTAGGGTTCATGGGATCAATTCAATCAATGGCTAGTTAATTAAATTGCATTAAACTTAAGATAGAATAAACAATCATGTTATAGAATGAAATCATAGAAAAGAAAATATATTTAATCAAGTTTCATGAATGGGTTCCATCACAAACGTAGAAAAGAAAACTTAGTTCATAATAATAAAAGAAAACATCATAAATAAAATCCTAATCATGGAGAAAAGAAAGAGAAATAAAAACTAGTTATGAAGTTAAATTCGAAGTTGAGAATCCGTTTCTGAGACGCTTTTCTTCTCCTCCATAATTGGCTCTCTCTTTTTTTTTTTCTCTTTTATTTTCTAGAAAAAGACTCTCCAAAAACCCTAATTGAGACCTATTTATAGGTGTTTAGCAAATAGGAAAGAAAATAAAAAAGTTTGAAATTAAATTTAAAAAATTTCCCTATCGGGCAATGCAGCCTCACATGCTAGCACTACAGTGCCTAGCCCTAATCAGCATCGTTTGTTTAGCATGTGGCCAACACCTCGGCCCCACATCCTAATGCCTAGACGCTGGGTCCTCTAATCTAAAGGGAGTTGATTTCTGCTTCCACCACCGCGGGGCCAAGATTTAAGGCCGCGACGTTTGTCACTTCATTTTTTCTCAATATAGCTTCTTTTATACTGCTTCTTCCGTCTTTTTGACATCAACCCCAATTTTCTAAAGCTTTTCCTAACCTATAAAAATAAATACAAGAAATACGTAAAAAGATAACAAAACACCCGAAAACAATCAAAACACCATGTTAGAGGTCTCTATATATTTATAGAAAATAGACTCATCAAATACCCCAAACTTGACGTTTTGCTTGTCCTAAAGCAAAAAGAAAACAAAACAAAACACAAAAAACACAAGACAATGAGTAATGTGTGAATTTGATTCATAGACAAACCTTAGAGATTTCACATATGATATAGCTCATGAAAATTCTAAACACAATGAATATATAGAATTTCAACCCAAGTGCTAATTTTATCTCACTTAAGACCCCTTGAGTGCATTTGTGAATAACTCTTTACAATTAGCTGCCACTACCTGGATTGGTTTATGCAGACCAAGTGCATGAAAATCGATCTCTAGATAACAAATTATGAAACTCCATCGGCTTGCTTTTTGTATCTTTCTCCACTAATGTAGACTATCACAACACTAAGGACCATTAGGGCTTTCATTAAGCTTGTAATGTATGGTTGGGATAAAGGTAGGATATTGGATATCTGTGTAACTCAAAATCACCCAAAAACATACAATCATTCTAAGACCTTCATAAGAGCACAAATCAATTCTCTATTAGCATACCTAATTTACTTGCAACCGCTTTGAACATCATCCATATTTATTCCCATTTTTTTCCTCTAAGTGGCTACACCCCCAAATTTATTTCCTTGCATTTGTCAATATGAACCCTTAATGTAGCACTCTTTTTCTTTTTTTTTTTGGATTTTTTCTTTCTTTTTGATGAATAGCTTCCCATTGGATAACCACTGAAAACTCCTTCAACCTTCCAACTTTTGCATCGCTGTAAATATTTGCTTGAATGATTATATGCCTATGAATGAAGGATAAAAAGTTGGAAAATACTATAAGACAGCCTAAGCAAAATATGCTATCAAACAATTTAAGCTTGTTAGAGTTAGAGTGATACCTAGTTTTTCTAAGAAATAGGTACTCAAAACACTAGAATACGATTTCGAAATAGATAAAACATGGTCAAGACTTTAATAACCTCTTGCAGGTTAATGGAGACAATATAATTTTGCTATTTTAGAAAAGCATACCACCTTCAACAATATAAGATTTAGATCTAGAATGACTAATCACCCGCAGAAGTGTTGTTCGAAGGAGTAAAATCACGCAATCATTTATGGTACGTTATGATAGTATGTTTTAAATCCTAGAATAAGCACAAGTAAAGAGAATTGATAGCATGATCCTTATACACTAAAAGACCCTATCCATTTTATACTTTCGCATCACGGAGGAACTTTTTGTTAAAAGACAAATAAACCTCAAACTTGCCTCTAAGAAATTGCAAAAATTACTATAAGACACATTCGTTTTGATTAGAAATCGTCACAACGATTAAGATAATCTAGTAGAAGTTAGAAAATTTCGCAAAACCAATAGAAAAATCGTGATAGCATAACAATGAGAAACCTTATGAATAAAAGGAATAGGAATGACTTCCTTTTTTCTCACACACGTAAGGAGAAGCTAGACATGTTCAAGAGAGATATGAAAGGACAAGCTCAAGCGTTATAAACCCTTAGAAGTTTCAAAACTAGATAAGTACATTCTAGACTATCGTTTTTGTCAATCTTGATGGCTGAATGACAAAAATACATAAAGTAAGTGATAAGAATATATACTTCTTGGCTAGTCCTCACATACTAGATCATGGTCTGAATACAAATACAAAACACACGATTCAAAAAAAAGGATTAGTGTAAGTCCTAAACCAAGAGAAGAAGAGGCCCTTTAGACAGCAAGACCATATTCCTTATCAAGACACTTGGGGTACAATCACTAAATGAAGAAAGCTCTGCAAGAACAAGTTACGATGCAGTAAGATACCTTTAGTTTATCCCAATTTCGAGGACAAAAATTTTATAAAATGGGTAGATTGTAAAGTCCAGAAAAATCCAAAAATTAATAAGTATGATTAATTAAGGATTTTTTCATAACTACTCCATTAAGTACATGAGAAAGTGCAAGTTTAGAATTTATAAACATAAATTTCTATAAGAATTCAGTTTTTGGCTAGAAATTTTTTACAATACTTAGAAAATTCACAAGTTTGAATCGTGACTTAATCATAATTTATGATTATAAATTTTCTTAATTAACACGCAATTTAAAAGTCTTAATAATTATAAAAATTTAGAAATAAATAATAAAAATGCATTATTTTATGTATTTTATATATGAAGCATATAACAAAATGAATGTTATGATAGTACACTTGAATAATTAAAATAATTATTCAGTGTATTAAATTAAGCTTTTATGATTCAATAACTCTATGTATTGGTCAAAGTAATTGCATTTATAAGAATTTTAGATAGACTGTCTATATTGAGATGATCAGTAAAAAGAAATTTCCAACTCGATAGAATTATACGGAATTCCTATATGATGCCAGTTTAACGAAAATGATCTAGATCATATTGATCAAACAGCTCAACACCATAATCCAGAAAATAGTGAGTATAAAGTTTATGAATATAGATCGATCTTGATTTTAATGAGATCATAAAGTATGATAAGAATTTTAAGAAAGTTATAAGGATTTTTGGAAGCTCGAGAATTCTAATATCTTATATGTGTACAGTTAGCTATGATGCACGTTAGTAATTACATAAAGATTATTATTATTATTATTATTATGTAAAAGAAAAAATAACGTTAATGGAGTCTACAAACATTGACAAGCTTTTAAGGCAAATACAATACCATAAATGAATTACTTTCAAATCCATAGTGTGATTAAGAAAAGTTTAAAAAGAATCCATAGATTAGATGTGGACCCATAAATGGTTTTTCATGATAATTAGTTTGGGTTATACCTATAAAGCATGGAATTGTGCTAGTTTAGAGTTTGAATTAAATTGACTTATAGATAGTCAATTTAATTTACGAAATTTTTATAAATTATGACTATTATTTTATGATAAAATTAGAAGCTTATAATATGAAAAATTTTAATGAAAAATATATGTTTTAGTTAATATTTTAAAGTTGTAGAAAGTTATAAAATTTATGTTGATTAAAGCTTTATATACGTAATATTATTTTAAGAAAATAATAAGCAAATGTAGTGAATATAATTAATCATCAGTTTTGAAGACAAAAAAAAAAATCAAAATTTACCATTTCAAAATAAAATCACAAGATCCATATAGTATGGATAAATTTATAAAAATGATTTTATGACAGTATAAAGATATTAGTAAAACAACAGCAGAATAAAAAAATTAGAAATTATTTAGTCATTCGAAGGAGCAAAAATATTATATTTTTTTTTCAAAAAGTACAGCTATGTTTATAGAAGTTTCAAAGTCATGGACCAATGATTGATTAACCTGACTACGGCATAGCCTAGAACTCAAAGACTAATGACAACATCTATAAATACTTGAAAAAAATACAACAAAAAATTACAAAAAAAAAAAATCTCTCTCTCTAATCCATAATGGCCAAAAATCCAACTGGAGATCTTGACCTCTATTTTCAACACCTCCCACACCAACAGGAAGATCTCAACGAGCTGGTTCCAACGAGGTGACATGTCACCCATAACTCCGTTGAAGCAGCTCCCACTCGTCTGTTAAAATTTTCAAAAAACCTATTTTGTCCAACTCAATTACTCTGTCGTCCAAGCACCGATCAACATGATTTTGGTGTTTAAAGTTTCAAATGAACAAGAGGAAGAAAATGGCACTCGATTCATGGGTTGATTTTGGCTAAAAATCCTCGATAAAGTTGCACCGTTTTTGTTGCTAGGCCGCTATAGAATCCACCTATTTTGGTGGCATTGTGGCACACCGTCGATGCCAAAAGAACCAGAGGATGACGAGGAACAAGGTATCTCGACCAATTCCGACCAAGGACTACCATTAGTTAGAGTTCGACGCCTCCATCCTCAAGTTGTCATGGAGCACGTCGAACCTGTCCTTTATGCTACCATTGTGGTCAAGCGACCACTCCATCATATTTAGTCAATTTAAACAAACCACCATCAAGCGATAAAGAGTGGAAGTCGCCATGCCGCCGACATGGTTGAAATTGATTTTGCCATTTTCAATGATGTTGGGTCAAATTGAAGGCATGAACACACTTAGAGGAACACGACCAATATTTCCCCTCTTTTAATTTTGGGAAAGAACAATGGAAAGGCGGAGATTGGAGCAAGCCATTGGGCACCACCATGGGGAGTTTGGAACCACCATTCTAGGTGGTGGTGCCTCTACCAAAATATTTAGAATAGTTTAAAGAAGGGGGGGGGGGGGGGGCGGCGCG
>CAMOHE010043127.1:61838-113268 GCA_946598075.1 Artocarpus hirsutus
AAGTAACCCCCCCCCCCCCCCCCCACATCAATTTTGGGCCACCACTGCCATAACAAGGAAATCCGTGTTGCCTCTCTTATAAAAAAATGGCGCATTAAATATGTATTGATTAGGGCCGAATTGTGCAAAATTGATGTGACCATTGAACTCGGGAGGTCAAAAAATGGTGGGAACTAAAGCACCGTCATTAGTGGTCCATCGGAGCCACCGCACGTGCCACAACAGGGCTGGGCTCCTACTGACCTTGAGTTTTGTGATCTTGACCTCCAACAGTGATCCGAGACCACCTTTAGACTTGTTTTGATGTTCCAAATGCAATGGTACCTCTATTCAAGCTAATTCCACTTTGTTGAAAATCATCTGGCACTGACTGCATGCAGATTAAGGCAACACAAATTGTTGTAATTGAGTCCAAAATGATGTTCCTAGCAATGCATGATCTTCAAGAAACATTTCTAGCAATCCACAGTTGCTTGAAGACCACTGTCGAGGATGCTTCACTAACTGAACATACAACGAGATCTGACTGGAACCGCTCAGCTCAAAATCTAGGTAATTAGGAGTCTTGCCTATAGCATGAACAGTTTCTAAAGAAATTGTTTTACATGTTTTCATAAAAATATTATGAAATGCATGATCAATGATTTTTCATGTTGTGTCATGTTATTAAGCATGTTTACAATTTATGATTTATAAAATTGTGATGCTATGTAGTAACATATCATACTGTATATACATAATAAGATAAGTTAAATTATTAAGATAAGCTAAGGGTATCGGATCAACCTCTTGGACTACGGGGAGGCTTCAATACAGTTCAATATAATTTATGATCTCGATGTCGTTAGGGACCTCACGAACCCTGACTTCTTGAAGATTGCATGTGATTGGTATGATTACCCATGCCTAATTAGTAAGATGAGTTAAAGCTTAAATAATTAAGCATAAAACAAGTTAATAAGCAAGCATAAAATATTCATGTGTGTTTTTATTAAATGATTTTAATTATGTGTCGCGAGTCTAATTTCCTACTTGCTAAGTGAAGGCTCATTTAAGTATGTTTATACTATAGGTAATAATCCCTTTAGTGACTCCTGATAGACAGTGGTGAGCGGCGGACAAATGGTGAAGTTGGGAATGGATACCGCTCATGCAAATATAATATTTTTGCATTTTTTTAGTTTACAAAATTATGCACGTTTTTATTTCACAAAATTACGTATAAAAGCAACAAACTTATGTAATTACGTCTTAAAAACCGAGGTTGTGATTATGCAACCTTGGTCTAGAGAAATATAAGATTTTAAAATGTAGCAATAAGAAAATGCAACAAATACAGGAAAATTTTCATGTAAAAAAATTATAGGATTATTTAGAATTAAAAATGTTTACAAGAGTTTTACGTTAAAGTAAGAAATGATTTTAATGAATATATTTTATAAATTTATTATTATGAAAGTTTAAAAGATTATGCTTTAAGAAAATAATATGTTAGACTTAAGAGAATACGTTATAATAAATTATTATTATGTTAAGTTTAAAAAGAATCATTTTAAGAAATCGATAGATTATTTTTGAGATAATAAATTATAAGAAAAGGATAACACAAATTTTAAGAAGGATTTTAAAAGTATTTGTAATACGAATTCATAACGATATTTAATTTATAATTATTTTAGAAATATTATCATTTAAATTAAGAAATGTTTGAAAAGAAATAGTTTTAAATAATTATCTTTACGTTTAAAAGAAAAGTTTTATGAAATTATTGTTATCACGTTTAAGAAATTATTATTAGGATAGAATTATCAAATTAAGTCTTAAGAAATAATTATTATTTCTTTAGAAGAATTTATTTCAATAAATAATACATTTTAAATCATTACCTCTTGAGAAGTTGATATTTGTTTAAAAGAAATATTTTAAGAAATTATTTCAAGATCTTGTTTTAGAAAAAAAATTTATTCCGCAATTTAAGTATTTTATGTTAATGTATATTTAAGATTAAGATTATATAGTTAAGTAATTGTCACGTAGGTAAGATCGTTACATATTCCATGGCTAAGCTATAAAGTGGGTGACAAAGAAAAAAAATGAAAAAGATTAAGGTCAAACAAATGATTAGGGATATATATACACACACACACACACATCACTGGAGGCTTGAAAGGCTTAAACATCCAAAAATGGCCTAAATTCGTTCTTTATGTAGTAAAGCTTGGATTTTGCCTTAAGAAGTCCTCCAACCAAGTTCTAGAGCGCTATGAGATCTATGAAAATACTTGAATCATATAAACTTTCTCTAAGCAAGCAAACAACCAAGTACTTAATATGTGTCAAAAGATAATATGTAAGATAAAACCAATAGATTAAGTCAAACGCACATACAAACATGTTTGTCACTCCCCAAGGACTATGTACAGTTAAATTATTGTCCTCTCATTGGCTGAAATCAACTCTCATCATTACTCAACAAAGACTTTTTTATATTTTTAAAGTCTTTTTTTTTTAATTTCACATAAAAGATAACAAACCCAACAACTAAAACAAATAACCTTAATTTAAAACAACCTAAGCTAAAACAAAAACAACAAAAAGAAAAACCTAAGATAAAACCAAAGATAAAAATTCACCCCCACCCCCAAAATTGAAATGAACATTGGCCTTAATGTTGACAGATAAACAAAAATTAAAATACAAAGGACTTTCTTGAATAACGGAGGTGGTCGATCACTCTTCATCTTCCTCGTCATCTTGTTGTGATGGTGCTCCTAAGCTTGGGGTTGATAAATTTTAATGAAATCCCATAGCTCCAACCCCAAACTCGTTCAAAAACCTAAAAAAGAAATAAAAACATGAAAATTTTGTTATTTTTGTTATTTTCATAATTTATTTATTTTTATTAAAAATGAAATTAAAATGAAACTAAAAAGGAATAAACTAACAAAAAACTTTAAAACAAATATTACAAAGGGTTCGAAACACTTAGGTTGCCTCCTAAGAAGTGCTTATTTTATAGACTTCAGCCTGACTTTCTATGCATCTTCACTTTAGCTCGGGTTGAAGAAGGTGATGGAAGATTTCTGCCATTCTGCTCGACCCTCGATGAAAGGCTAAAGTCTTTGCCCTTTTATATCATCGACAGACTATCCCTATGCTCTCCTATGCTCATTAAGATGTTTGTTGTCTCTTATTCTCCACTATGAATCTCTCCTTGGAACCTCAAACTTTGGCTTCATTCCTGAGTAGTTCTATTCCACTTTTACCATATGTTTGTTCCTAGCATTGATAGGCTTGGGAGAAATTATGTGAGTTTTATGTAGCACTTTTTACCTTCTCTAGTCAGAAAAAAGATTTGTCTTTTGGTGGAGTCCGGAGTGCTTGGAACATCTTGAACATTACCTTCTCATTTTCTACTTCCAAACTCAGCTCTCCTTTTGGTACATTTATTACAGCATTCCCAGTAGCTAAGAAAGGTTGACCCAAGATTAAAGGTCTATCTTGGTCTTCTTCTATATCTAAAACTATGAAATCTATTGGAAAAATCAAGTTGCCGGCTTTCACTAACACATATTCTATGACCCCCCTTGGGTATCTGATTGTTATGTTAACTAATTGCAAGGAGATTGTGGGCTTCAATTCACATATTCCTAGCTTCTTGAACATCGAGAATGGCATTAAGTTAACACTTGTGTCCAAATTATATAAAGCTTTGTGAAAATGGCTTGGTCCAATGGTGTAAGGGATGTGGAAAACTCCTTGGGTCTTTTAGCTTGGGTAGTAGTTTCTTGTGCAAAATTGCATTGCATTCTTCAGTAAGTGCAACAGTCTCAAACTTACCTAATTTCTTATTTTTAGTCAAGAAGTCTTTCATGAATTTGACGTAGCCAGAGATTTACTCCAAAGCATTTGCAAATGGAATGTTAATGTGTAATTTCTTAAAAACCTCAAGAAACTTAGCAAAGTGCTTGTCAAGCTTTTGCTTTTGAAGTTGCTGAGGGAACGGTGGAGGCGTGTAACAACCCACACCTCTGCTTGAAATGATATTATCCGCTTTAGGCCTAAGTCCTCGTGACTTTGCTCTTGGGCTTTACTCCAAAAGGCTTTATACCATTTGGTGGTGGTGTTTTTACTTATAAACTACTACCTATGACCATTTTCAGGCGATGTGAGATTGTATAACCGACCCTTTTTTGGCCCTCTTAGCCTCAAGGAAATTATGGTTGTCATAATCAACCCATCTTTAGGGGCCCAACGTACTCATTGGCCACATTTCTGGTTGGGTTAAGTCTTTGATACTATCTGCAACGACCCCTACCTCCGCTTAATGTGATTTTGTCCTCTTTAGGCTTAAGCTCCCATGGTTTTGTTCTTGAGTTTCACCACAAAAGTCCTCATATCATTGGAAGGTAGTGTCATTACTTATGAACCACTACCTCTGACCATTCCTAGACGATGCTGGACTACACAACCCACCTTATCTTGGCCTTATTCACCTCAAGGGAATTATGGTTGTCACAAGGCGGGTTGTGAAGAGTAGTCAGCTTAGAATCTTTTTCCACCTCTTGAGTTGCCACTTTGTTCTCTGGCTCAACTTGCTCTTTAATTAGTGGCTCTTCTTCCATTGACGTCTCTGAACACTCTATCTTCCTAACATTGTCGTTCAATTCCCGCCCACTCTTGAGTGTGATACTATTGTAGTGTTCTTTACTGTCTCTTTTGGGATTAGTCTCTGTATTGCTAGACAAAGCACCTTGAGGCCGATTATTGATAGACGAAGTAAGCTGGCCCAGTTGAATTTTAATATTTTGGATGGAAGCTGTTTGGCTCTAACATTGTGCAGATAGTTGAGTTTTTGTGTCTGCCATAAACTGTGAAGTGTTGGCTCCTATTTATAGAACTAATTCTTCAAGAGAAAGTTTCTTCTCACAAAGTGGAGCTTGAGAAGGAAAACCCAATGGAAACATGGGCTTAGTAGAGGACATTTATGCACCTGTATTGTTATTGTTGCTCCATGAGAACTTTGGATGATCTTTCCAACATGCATTGTAGAAATTCGAGTAGGGATTATTCTGTTTGTTCTATACATAATTAAGAGACTTAGGGCTATGAGGGAATTTATCTCCATAGTTGTTATCACCACACATATCATAAGTTGCAGAAGAATTATGAATAGCATTCACCCCCAAGAGTGTCAAATTTCTTTGACAAAGTCACCACTTGAGCCGCTAAGGCTGTCAAAGCGTCAATTTCTCGAACACTAGCAATTATTCTCATATTCATCCTCTTAACAAGCCATTGATAATTGTTAGATGCCATCACTTTCAACAAATCATAGGCATCTTCAAATCATTTTTCCATTATCGAACCACCTGTTGCATCATGAACACTTGACCTAATAGAATCCTACATTTCCTTGTAGAAGGATTAAATAATTAACTAGTTTGGTAGAGCATGATGAGGGATTTGTGCAACAAGTCTTTGAATCTCTCCCACGCTTCATAAAGAGATTCACTATCATATTACACAAAGGAAGTGATGTCATTTCTCAACTTGGTGATCTTTGTAGGTGGGAAGTACTTAGCAAGGAACTTTTTTGGCCAAATGGTTCCATGTAGAGATCGAATCCCAATGAAGTGAAGTCAATCGAAGCTTAGCACCATCCTGGAGTAAGAATGGGAATAGCCTTAGCCTAATGGCATCATCAGAAATGTCGGTAACATATATCTCTTAGATGCTTGCACCATTTGGAGAGCTTCAGTTCAAAATTGTTAGCTTCAACTAATGGGTGTTCAATGCTTATATGAATGCCATCCATCAAAGGCACCACATATTCCCGTAGACATTTAGTTGCCTCGTTTGCATTGTTTTGGTTGTTTATTGTAGGGTGTTGAGAGGTGTGATGACCTGCCTTTTTGGGCGTCACTAAACTTTCTTTAAACTTTGTATAAAAAACAGTAATCTTACTGACTTAGTAAGAAAATACTGGATTACAAAAAATTTTCTTAAATAAACATTTAAAACTATTGCGACCTTTGTTGCCATTCCTGTTGAGACCTCGCTCAACCTTTGTCTTTAAAATCATTTCATACTGTTTCTTAAAACTGAATAACATTTACTAAAACATAACTTAAAACATCATTTCATAATTTTATAATACATTTAGTACAATGTATCTTAAAACCTTTTGAAAACATTACTTAAAAACTCTTATTTCCTTAAAAACCTTGAAAACACTACATTAAATAGTGTAAAACCTTTTCTTTGCGTAGCGGAAGCAAACTGTAATGGTATCCATTCCCACATCTCGTATCTGCCCTTCCGCAGCACCCAGCTCCGCAAACGGGTCCTACTGGTCACCCATAAATTTCCTACAGCATGAAAAACGTCTTATGAGCTTACGCTCAGTAAGTTCAAACATAAACTCACAAAGCGTTTAAACATATTTTAAAACTTTTCTCATAAAAGCCTTTCTTATAAACATTTATCATAAACGTACTTCATAAACATTTTTTTATGAAACATTTCTAAAACGTTCCCCATAAACGTTTTCATAACACTCTTGAAATATTTATAAAACGTTTCTCATAAACGCTTTCATAAAACCTTTAACATCAATCCTTGGAATCATTTCATAAAGCATCCTTCATAAATCTTTTCTTATAACTATGAAAATTTTTTCATAAACATTTAATACAGAACATTCCTTAGAATGTTTTTCATAAACATAATTATGTTTTTCGTAAATGTTTAACGTAAAACATTTCTCAAAATGTCTTTCATAACATGACATGTAAATACTTCATAAAAAGGCACTCAAGCAGAATCAAAATGCATGATTCCATTTATGCTCAATTATGAACTTTCATTTATGAGCGTTTTATGAATACTCTTTTCTTACTTTAACTTACTACCTTCGTTCCTTAACTTTCTTTATCTTTCATTCACTTTCCATTTCTGTCCTTATCTTTCCTTATCTTGCATTCACTTTTCTTATCTTACTTTAGTGTTCGTACCATCTCATTAATCATGAGATCATTAACATGATGCTTCCCTTACGGAAGA
The DNA here is from genome assembly GCA_946598075.1 of Artocarpus hirsutus. NCBI lineage: Eukaryota > Viridiplantae > Streptophyta > Magnoliopsida > Rosales > Moraceae > Artocarpus > Artocarpus hirsutus. The sequence continues at coordinate 68,904 of CAMOHE010043127.1, forward strand.
CTTGAGACCATCGATCACGTGGTCAAGTACCTCACATCTTAGAGGTTAACTTTAACTTTACGTTCATTACCTCATAACACAGAGGCTGGTACGACACTTTTCTTTTTATCCTTACTTTACCTTCTTATTATCTTTTGTGAGCATGACAGATGCAGTCACATCATATGCAAACACACTTACAATTCATAACCTATACCGTGAAATCTATTGCATAACGAATGCAACGTATTACATATCAAATGCATCATGTAATGCAATCACCTTTTGCAAATCATAACATATACTCTAACACTTATTGCATAACATATGCAACATATAATGCAATCACATTTTGCAAAATCACAACTTTTATTTCAAAACTTAACTGAATGCATAACAATGTATCATAAAGCTTGTAACTTTAGTTATCAAATATCATGCATTGTCAAAATGCAAAACATACATTAAATACTTTTTAAAGCATAACTTGAACTCTTAAAAACTTTATGCATATCCACATGCAAGTACACTTTAAACATAACAAGTGCAAATTCATTGCAAATCTTGCTTTGAAACTTTAACGCTTTTGCATAATAAATACAAACGTACTTTAGAAACAACTTGCATAATACTTGCAAGCTCATTTATAACGTATAACAAAAAGATTTAAAAATCATTTACTTTCATGCTGCAGGTGAGGTCTGAAACTTACCCGTACTATGCTATATCGTTCTCTATTCCTTTCCTATCTCGTTCCTTTCTCATTCCTTTTCCTTTCGTTAGTCGGCTTCTGTGTCCTGATCATACGACAGCTGACTCATTAATTAACTTCCTTTTTATCAATCCACTCGATTGATAATAAAACGTAAGCATTAAACATGCATTCCCTTTTATAAAACTTTCCGTCACACATGACGGTCACGTTACTTAACATATTACGGAACATTTTTTGTCTAATAACGTTATGCTAAATTGGAGTGTCCGGCTCCATTCTAGCCATTTTTGTAAAAATGACGATTTTGCCCTTGACGGGTTTTTCGTCAATTTTTTAACTTAACAACTCTCATTTCGTAACTTAACATTTCCTTACATACATAGTATGGAAAAATTACCACTAAGAAACGTTTTTCGACATCGGGGCATTTTAGGTCCATTTTGGCCATTTTTTATAAAATGACCATTTTGCCCTTGGTCTCATTTTCCTTCATTCGTTCCTTGACTGAACTTTAAGTCCTTAAAATTGAGCATTTATCACAATGCATTTAAATACAGTAAATACTGTAGGCGAGATTGCCACTTACTTGGACTCCAGGCTATGCGGGTCCGGTTGTACCTCGCTGTATCCATAGTATATGAAGCATCCTCGGTAGTGCTCATAGAGCTGCCATACATGGCCAGTATTGCTTCCTGGAGATCCTACATTCTTGAACATATCCTTCTGGACTCCGATACTACTGTTTGAATCGCCTCGATCTACGTGCAGTCAGTACCGAATGATTTTCATCAGAGTGGAATTAGCTCAAACGGAGGTCACCGTTGCGTTTAGATCATCAAAACGAGTTGGGAGACGGTCTCAGATCATCGATCGGAGGTCCGGATCGTAAAATCTCAATTTGACCTTTGACTGGCGGTTGACCGCCGTTGACCGACGGTTGACCGACGGTTGACCGCCGTCACATGGCTCCGTTGACAGCTGGGCTTAAGCCTATCCCCCTAAAGCGACCCTCCTGAGTCCATTGGTGGGGTCAATTTCATGAAATTCGACCTCCATCTACAAGAATCGGGCACGGGTTCCATGGCCAAAATCGGTGGTACCGATCACTATTTTTCGACGATGCTACCTTAAAATTGGGTTAGGGGAAACGTTCCCTGTGACCCTATGAGCAATTCCCCCATGGTGGGGTTGCTCAACACCGCCTGGAACGGCGGTCCCACCTCCACCACGGCGGCGCTCCAAGGCGGAGGACTTTCTCCGCCCTCCCGTGGTGGTTTCGTGAAATTGAAAGCTCCAAGAGCTTCTTCGTGAGCCTCTACACGTCTCCCCCTAATCAATTTGGGGCAACGGGGCTGGGAACGGTGGCGACGGTGGCCACCACAGCGGCTGGTGGTGGAGCTTCTCGAACTCCGGCGTGGGGCGGCACAACCATGAAATTGATTGAGGGGTTTAGCTCGCCGTCCCACTCTGAATCTTTTGGCACCGACAGTGTGCCTCATCGCCGTCGGGAACGACGGTTCCCACGGTGGTGCCACGGCGGCCCTAGGGCAACTCCGGCGAGGCTCCTCCAGCCGAAATTGAGCTGGGAAAAAGATACCTTATTGTTCCTCTCATCACTCTGAGTCCATAGAGACCAAAATCACCTCGATTGGTGGTCGGACGGCAAAGATATCAGCTCAAAAAATTTGGGTCTCACCGCCACTTTGGGCTGCGCGTGAGCCTTCCTCCGGCGGCCTTTCGAGTTGCTCGGCACACCGTTGAGCTCAGCTCGTCGAGATCTTTCCAACGGTGTGGGAGGTGTCGAAAACGAAGCTCAAATCTCAAATTCACTTTTGTGAGGAAAGAGAAAGTAGAGAGAGAAAATATGAGATTTATCCTGAATTTTCCTTTTTTTTTTCTTTTTTTTCCCTTTGCTTTTATATAAAAAAGTGTGGTCTACACTTTTTATACAGTCTAATTCTGTACTATGTGACTTTACAACAGTCCAATTCTTACACTGCATTACTTTTACAGTGTAATTTTTATACAGCATAATTTTATCAGTGTATTTTTCTTACATTGTATTATTCCAATACCGTATAATTTCTATGTTATTATACAATACTTTTCCTTAAATTGCACTTTTCGCCTCAACATAATTCTTAATTTAATGCATTTTCAATGCATTAAAATTTCAGGTCGTTACAAGAAGCCTGTCGCTTTTTCTTCCTATTTTTTCGACAAGTTCACTCTATCTCAGGATCAATAGGATTAAGCACAAATTTACCCGCATTACACATACACTAGACAATACCTAAAAAAAAAAAAAAGAAACGTTTAAATTAAGATTAGAGTTTTTTCTACTAATACTAACAATAAAAAGAATAGAAAATTAGCCCCCGACAAAAGCGCTAAAAACTTCTTGTTGATTTTATGTACGTAAATATACGTATCGCACAAGTAATAAAATAGTGAGAAAAGTAGTTGCCATGAAGACTAATAACTATACTCATATTGTTAAATACTAATTTACTATTCTCTAATTTTATTTAAACAATAATAAAAATTTTGAGAGAGAAAATAAATTAAGAAATTAAATTGAAACCAAAGTACTAGATGGAAGCTAAGATGCACCAATTCAACAAAGAGAGAAAAAAATTGAGATGGGTGACCTTTTTAATAAATTCTTTAAAATAAATGACTATAATTTTTTTAAATTAAATAAATAGTCTATCTATAGTTAAAATCAAGGGTGTGTTTGCTAAAAGAAAAAATCCCCCAATTTTTAGCGTGTAAAAGACACTTTTTTCCTCTCCCAAAAAAAAGCGTCAAACATAATCGTTGTTTTCTTTTTTTTTAATGGAATGGATCTAATTTAGGCTATTAACTTAAATTTGCACGTAAAAGTGACCATTTAGCTATATATTCTCCTTAAAAAAAAAAAAAAAAGGGTGCCTATGCGGCTCCTAGGACTGAAACGGCGTTGTAATAAATCGGACGGGAAACAAGTGTAACTGTGTAAAACAAGGGTTAATTCGTAAAAAGGGCAAAAAAAAAAAAAAAATCAAATGAAAGAAATGCCTCTTTTTTTTTTTAATTAAAAAAAAGTTTTTTTTAACATAAAAACTGTCTCAATTTTTTTTCATAAAAAAAAATTTCATAAAAAAAAAACTGTATAAAAAAAAAAACTTAAATATAATAAAAAAATTAAAATTATTTTAATGTCTAAAAAATTAATTTTTTAATAACAATAAAAACAAAAAAAAAGAAGTTACTCATCAAGTTTTTTTCCCAAAAAATCGCTTTTTTAAAATCCCTCAACAAGCAGTTCTTAGAAAGTCAATTTCCAACAACGTCCTCGTAAGTAAGAGCAGGAAGTGCAAAAATGGCAGCAGCATCATTCTGTCTGACCAACATCTGTAAAACCCCCATCGCCCCTCTTTCAAAATCCGCAATCTTCAACAAAAACTGCTACAAATCCAACCTCAAATTAAAACCCATTTCCAAACCCTCCACTTGCTCCCTCTTCTGCACCGACCACCCCAAACCCCATAACCCAAACCAACACCGCACGTCCGCCACAATCCGATGCCTCTTCACCGGAATCGTCGAAGAAATGGGCCAAATCAAGAAACTCGGAGCCTCCGACAATGGCGGATTCGACATGAAGATCTCCGCCAAGACCGTCCTTGACGGCGTCAACCTCGGGGACAGCATCTCCGTCAACGGCACGTGCCTGACCGTCACCCAATTCGACGTCGTTTTGTCCGAGTTCACCGTAGGATTGTCTCCCGAAACCCTACGGAAGACGTCGCTGATCGAGCTGTCTGCCGGGTCGCTCGTGAACCTGGAGAGGGCCGTCCAGCCGATGAGCCGGATGGGCGGCCACTTCGTGCAGGGTCACGTGGACGGCACGGGGGAGATCGTTTCCATGGAGGCTGAGGGGGATTCGCTCTGGATTAAGATCAAGACGACGAAGGAGATTCTCAAGTATGTGGTTCCCAAGGGGTTTATCGCTGTGGACGGGACTAGTTTGACTGTTGTGGACGTGTTTGACGACGAGAATTCTTTCAACTTCATGCTTGTGGCTTACACGCAGCAGAAAGTGGTGATTCCTCTTAAGAAAATCGGTCAGAAGGTGAATTTGGAGGTTGATATTTTGGGCAAGTATGTGGAGAGGCTTCTCAGCAGTGGGTTTGTTGATTCTGTTAAATCTTCATAAGGTGAAAGAAAAAACAGGTATTTAGGGTTGATGAAATTGATGCAAGTGGAACTCAAATTTGATTTTGATTTTGATGTTGTTTTTTGTTTTTGTTCTTCGCTCTTTCCTTCTTTTTCTCCCTCTTTTTGACGACGGGCCTTGATGACTGAAATAAAATTGAAAAATGAGCTTTTGGTGATTTTGGAGAATTTTTATAAATATCATCTCCTAATATTTACTTTTTTATAAATGTGCATTTATATTTATTCGTGACACAATCTAACATGATAGAATGGTAATATGGCATATAGTTTTTTTAAATATAATATAAATAAACACAATTTTTAAAAATATCGCATAACATAGATCCTTTACTTTTGTAACAATAAAGTGTTGTACCCAAAGGAGTAGCATATCCATATACCTATAACTTGTTAAAGAGAAGAAGCAGCATTATCAACCCATTAATTGACTAATTGTGTGATTTTATTTATTTGGCCTGGTTTCAGGCTAATTTAGTCTTAGTTGGATTTTCTTAAGTTTTTTTTCTTTTTTTTTTGGGTAGGAAGTAACATTTTGTACTTGACTAAACTAAACATGTAGGGCAGTATGGAAGGACAATGAATTTTTTGTATGAAGTTAGAGGATATATCTGAGCTTTCTGAAACTGTAAGATGTCTTTCAAACTCGTGGAAGCTGCTTCAGATTGATCAGAATTCAGAGCTTAGCATTAACATTCTTAGTAATGGAGCTACTGCAAAGGTTGAGACCACACAACATTTAATGATAAGACAATAGTTACTATCCCTTGGGGTCTTTTTGATCACATCACTAACTTGTTGGCTTTATACTTTTATTGACACTTCCACTGTGAATCCCATGACTAGTTAATTGGAGTTACATGGAATCATGGATATTACGTGTGTTCTCCTTCGTATCTTAAGAGTCATGACCACTTGTTATTGAAAAGGCCATAAATGGTGCATGAGAATTGGTCTTGAACTTTTCTGTCTTTCCACCTAATAACTTCAAAATTATGTTGATTTTCTCAGAGGGTTCTTTTAATTTTGCCCAATCTTGCAGTTCATACCATGGTATCTTAAAGTTCCTTTCTAACCAAATGATAAGCCTCTGATCAAACAAGTGTTTGTTAGGCGCACGAAGAAGTAAAGGATAAGAACAAGGGAACTAGGAGCTGTGTACTGTTAGTAGTTGTGTCGTTAGTAATTGTATGAAGGGCAGGTTATGCACTATACTTTAAGGAGTTGGTTTGTAAAGAAAGTAGGATATATACTATGACAGGGAAGTTAGTTGAATCAGTTTTTTCTGGTGAATTGGAAATTAGTTTGGAAACCAACTGGGAGAGTGAGCGTTCTCTCGAATAAACGCTAGTTTAGGAGTGTTGTATCTTTTCCTAAGCCTCTTCATCAAATAAAAATTCAGAGTTTCTTTAATTAAATTCTGTGATTGTGTATTGGGTTTATCACCAACAAAAGAAAAGGGCAAGGATTTAAAATCTTTGAAGTCTTGGAGACGACAGGTGTCAAACAGTTTTTTCATATCACCAACCCTTTGATGAAATTCTTCTCTTTCCTTCATTAAATTTCAGCTCTTCCGCTATGCAATGACCAAACTGGCCACATCATGGGCGTAGAGTTTTATTTATCTACTGCTTGAAAACTGGCTAAACTGTTGTGATTGAATCTATTGGAAGCCATGGTAAGAATATACACTTTGGGACTTTGTGATAGCCATATTTTTGGCAGACATGATTTTGTTAGTTTGAATTTCTTTTAGAAATAACAAAAGGTGAGATGATCAGTTAATATGACTGGAAAACTTGTTTCTTTACCTACATATTTTTTAGCTGGCTCCTATGATATTTATAATCTATTGTCTATCATTTGTCTTTGTATATACACATAACTTTCACATCCAAACACAAATTAGCCAGTTTTCTATGCGTGTTCACAACAGAAAGTGGCACACCAGGGTTCGGCTGTGTCCCCCCAAGTGTCTTTGCCCACAGTGTTCACATTACATTGCAAATGTCTGCATATTCTGTAGGGAAAAAATGTCTGCATATTCTGTAGTGAAATGTGGCGTGGCCTGCATTCCCCCTCTGGTTTGTGGTCACGACTGTCTCATGTCAGCTACCTCATTCCAGCCTAGACTTATTATTATTTTTTTATTTTTTTTTGGAGATTTTCCTTCTGCTGAACCATATGATCTTCGTTCGGAAGGTAGGAAGCTATGATTTTTGTCATGTAGGTGTCCATGAGGAGGTTTAAACCCCAAACCTTGTGGGACCAAACCGCGGACCTGACCATTCTAACCAACACTCCTCGAGTATTCCAGCCTAGATTGTCATGTATTTTTTGCTCTGTTAATCCTCAAGCTGGATTGTTTGTTTAGTTTGCGATGTGGGGAGAGAAAGCGTATGAGAAAGAGGTGACATGGAAAAATTATACAACCCATTAAATGCGAGAACAATATGCATCACTGTTTCACGCTTCTTTGGAAACTTAAAACCAATGTAAAATGTTCAGTTTTCAACGACTATTTTAAAGGAATAAATTCATATTTTTTTCTCAATTTCTTATTGATTATGGGGTGAGAGTATGATTAAATCATTTGGAACATTCCACCACTTTCACACTTTTTTTTGTTGGCCAACTATTCTTTTTTAATCCATCGCCACCAGGGTATAAGCATTGTAGACATCTTGTTAAATTTAATCCTACTCAAACGGCACTTAGTCCATTCCATCTCCCTCCTCCCAAGCTTTTTGGGCTCGTGGGGCTCACAGGTATGTGTGCTGCTCTGTTAAACTCTCATGCTCCTTTATTTACACGGATGGTGACCTCAACTTTATCTTTTTCTGGAAGTGGTACCTTTTAAATTCCTATTTCTCCAATATCTGTCTGTAGTTTAGGCTAAGAGGCTTCATTTCTGAACAAGACCAGTCACTAAAGGATGTTATACTTGGAGCCGAAGACTGCTTTAAAATCCTGTTAAGCTGACCAATTGTCTGTTGTCTGACCAATTTATCTTTTTCTTTTAATATTTTTTACCATTATCCTAGAATGGATTGGGGATATTTGTCCTAGATAACCCATATATATATATATATATATATAATTTGAATGGTTACATTTAGAATAAATGCGTCATTATTAGTTGTTTGATATAAATCGAAAGGTTTAACGAAATAAATAGTTGACAAAAAAAATTATAATAATTGATAAGATTGAATTCTTATTATGCTCTTATTGGAAATATAACCATTGAATATGAAAGCATTAAAAACAAGTATATATGTACGCATCCATAAGGGATTTCTATTGTTCTTAGGACCGCCCAAACCATGCATTTACAGTCGTTGATTGTGTTGTGCACGGAAATATTGATTGAGGGGTTTCTGAGTGGATAGTGCAACCTGCTTTTCTACCGAACCTTTTAATTCATGTTTAAGGAATGGGGTCAAACAATACCTTGTTTCTTGTGCGGGCTTGTTGAAATTGGTTTATTAGAAAAAAAAAAAACTAAATTATTGTTATGAATTTAAAATTTAATACAATATTTAGAATATTTTAAAATGTCTTTAATTATATAATAATTATTTTAATAATATTATAGTTTATATTATATAATTATATAGTAATTATTTTAATAATATTATTTTAAGAATCAGTAAAATATTGATAAATTGAAGTTATATTTTAATTTAATAAACATAATTGTATTATTTGTCTCATTTTTCCGGTTTTATTCTTATAACGTTTCCAAAGTGAATCAAATGCGAGAGGAACTTTCGGTTGAACATTTTCTGATAGCAAGCGCTATAGGGGATGTTAAAGTAGTGGCCGTTGAAGCGGAGAGGAAGAAGCTATTTTTAAAGTGCGATATTAGGCAGTTGATTTCTGAATTGCTCTGGACAGGGGTGTTTATGGAGAACCTGGATTCTCTCTCTAATAGGTTAGAGAGTATTTGATAAGGTGATAAAAATTATTGGTTAGAACTGTTTTTACTGTAACATATGAGAGGTTTATATTATAGTAATTTTTTTTATTGTTTTTGCAACATATAAAAGTTTTAAATTGTTTATAACTAAAAAAGTAGTGTGGACTATTAACTGACAAACACTACATCAACTGTCATATTCTCCATCCGGTTAATAATGAGTTGACATGTTAACCGCTAGCTAAAAGAGACTAGTTGATCAACTCCTCTTTGTCTCTCTTTAAAAATCGGCAAAATTTGATAAAAGAGCCATCCAAAAATTTTGATTGGATAAATAGTTTCTTTTTTTTTTTTTTTTGCATAAAAAATCAAGCTTTTTTGATAGAAAAACTGTTTCAGTTTTTTTTTCATCCTATTGAGATTCTGTCTTTGCTTTAGGTTTTTTTCTTCATCTTGCTAAGGTTTATTCTCATCTTAATCACATAGCATGGAGGCCATTTATTTAATTTTAAAATTTTTTGGTCTACTTATAAATTTTTTTTTTCTTAAGGCCTTTTATCAAAATCCGCAAAATCTCTCTATCTTCTCTTTCCCGATGGTCACACCCTGATATTGGTAAACTACAATGGCCATTTTTTTTTTCCAGCTAAAATAGTTGATAAAAATTGTTATTAAACCAATGCTTTTACTTTTTTTTTTTTTTCCAAATATTACTTTGCAGTGTAGAGAACCATAGATTTGTATTTTTGTCAATTTTGTAATCAGGTTGAAAGTGATGAAGGTCCTGATTTGAATTGGTAAGAACATGTGCTTCGTTTGGTATCTTGCTCTAAGTCAATACCACGTTGGCAAACCTCATCATTGTTGCATTACGGCTACTTCGCCGTTCTCTATGGTACCTTCATCGTCTTCCAACTCCCACACAAAAGCAAAAAATGGGGAGGAACTATTTTTTGTATCTGGCATACTATGATGTAGCAGTATGTAGGGTGCTGTTCAGAGAAGAGGAAGGGAAGCAGAAACTGAAGATTTACATTAGCAGAAAGATGACTAACTCTGAGAGGAGATACGAGTCAATGGAGAAATTGGCATTGGCTCTGGTTCATGCCAAAAGAAAATTGAGACACTGCATTGCAGGTTACCTAATTACAGCGCTAACAAATTAATCATTGAAAACAGTTCTGTTGAAACTAGATCTGTCTAGAAGAGTAACTAAATGGGCAATTGAGTTAGGAGTCTATGATATTCAAATCAAGCTAAAGAAAACTAAAAAAGGATAAGTATTAGTTGATTTCATTTCAGAGTATATCTCAATGAGAGAAAAAAGAAGTAGAAGAATCAGAATTGGAGGAAACTTGGAAGCTAGAGGTCGATAGTGTAAGTATCTAGTATGGGCCCGGAGTTAGAATTGTATCAAAGAAAGAAGATGTAAAATTAGAATATGCAGTAAAATTGAACTTTGAAGCGACCAATAATGTCGTTGAATACGAGGCTCTAATATTGGGCATGGAATTAACAAAGTTAATCGGGATAAAAACGCTTTAAATAGCGACATATTCTCAGTTGGTGTCAAGTGAGGTACTTGGATAATATGAGATGAAAGAGGAATCTTCAGCAAAATATCATCAATAAGTGTCATACCTAATCCAACCATTTGGTAAAGTGGATTGGAACAAGTTCCAAGGTTGCAGAACGAAGAAGCAAATCAGTTGGCAAAGACAACAACATTAGCAGAAGAAGGAGAAGCTTTTAGAGCGGCAATGATATTAGAACTAGCAGAGCCCAGCTGGAGGGAGAAAGAACGACATGGGGTTCCATCGGTGCAGAAGATCGAACATGAAAATTCCTAGAGAATTCCAATATTCCTGTATTTACGAGAGGGAAGGCTAGCGACAAGCTAAGAAAAAGCAAGAAAAGTGAATATTCGAGTTGCAAGGTTTGTGATAATAAATGGAGAACTTTAAAGAAGATCATACAAAGGCGTATCATATTTGAAGTGCCTTACACCAGAAGAAGAAAAAGCAGTCTTGTTCCAGAACCACGAAGGAATGCGTGTAAATCACTCATGAGGAAGAAGCTTGTCTTCAAAAGCAATTCTACGAGGATACTTCTGGCCAAAGATGTCACATGAAACAAAACAGTATGTAAAACGATAGGATCAATGTCAGAAGTTTGTCATTATACCTACATGTCCCCCAAAAAATTACAATAGTGTCTACAACGCGTGGCTATTCTGACATTGGGGAATTGATATAGTTAGAATTTTGCCTAAAACCCCCCTAGGAAAAAGATTCGCTCTAGTGATGACTGATTGTTTCACCAAGTAGGTAGAAGCAAAGGCGTATGAGAAAACAGATCAGACAGATGTAGTAAAATTTATCTGGAAAAACATCATTTGTAGATTTGGAATGCCATACAAGATAACAACAGACAATGGAACCCAATTCACAAGAAATAGAGTAAGAAATTACCATGAGCAACATGGTATAGAGTTGAAATTCTCTTCCAGAAGCTATCCTCAGGGAAATAGGCAAGCAAAGTCTTCCAACAAAACAATATTCAAATGCCTAAAGAAAAAACTAGAATAAAAAAGAGGCTGTATGCAGATGAGTTATCAAATGTCCTATGGGCATATAGAACAACTATCTGAAGATCAACAGAAGAAACCCCGTTTTCTTAGACATATGGCTCAGTGGCTACAATCCCGACGGAGATGGGGGGTATCCAACCATAAAAGGCTTGTTTGGTAAAGCACGAAGAAGAAAATGCAGAACAAATAAGAATGAACTTAGAAACCTTGGAAGAAAGAAGATAAATGGCCACCATAAAAATGCAAGCGTACAAACAAGATGTTGCTAGGTTCTTCAACAAGAGAGTAAAAGAAAGAAACTTCAAAACAGGAGATTGGGTTCTCCGAAGAGTGACAAAGAACACCAAAGTGCCGAATGCTGGAAAACTGGGTCTGAACTGGGAAGGACCGTACAAAATAGTAAAGGTGCATGGGGAAGTCTCTTATAGATGAAGTCGGTAAAATACTCGGATCAGAGAATTCCCAGTACCTAGAATGCCTCGAATATGAGAAAATACTATGATTAGAACAAAACAAAGGAGTGGATGTACAGAGCAGTAAAGGTGCATGTACATAATAATAAGCATGTAGCAAAATAAATAAAAAGAAACTAAAGTGGGCGTAGGACAAATTGTCCAAACCACTATCAGTCCTGGTATTGACAATTGCTTATTGTGTTTCTTTTAATGAATTAGTTAATTGTAGGTATCAAAATTTAAGTTGAGTTTGGTTAAAGGTGGTGTAAGCTACAAACTTAGTTATGATCAATCTTTTATATGCTACTGTAAAAAGAAAAAAAGTTGCTACTCTCACATGTTATCATAAAAACAGTTTTTACCAATAGTTTTCATCACTGGCCAAACACTCTATTATTCTTGAGAAAGAAAATATGATTATTCTACGAGACCGATTGGTGCAAAACAATAATAAGCTAGGTGAGTGAGACCGATCGGCGTGGAAAGATATAGAAAAGATAGATCTGCAAGACCGAAGGATGCAGAACAATAATAAAATTGATTTGATTGGTGCAAAATGATGCAGGAAAATAAAAACAACTCTGTAAGGCCGAATAACGCAAAACGAGTATGGAAATAAAAAAACCCTGCAAGGCCGAAGGGCGTAGATATATAAAAACAATGCATGAGAATGAAAAATAAAATGGCATCTGGTCTCTTCTAAAGGATCCTCTCCGTCAATTCATCAAGGTCGGATGAGGTAGTTACCCATGCAATCACCACCTCTCTCACTCGTAATGGGATTGCTGAGCATGGCATTGGTGTGAGATTAAAGGACTGCTACCACACACTCACACGCCCACGTTCTTGCGGTAGCGTTAATTGTTGAATAGTGTCCGTAAAGATTAGAGTGGTTTTGAAAAGTTGGTAACCATCACTGTGAATTATTGGACATTAAACGAATAATGACTAGCGAGTACTCTTCTAAGCTTGTAACGACAATTAACGAATGACGAGTAATGAGTAATGATTAGTGAGTAACGACTGGCAATTAGCGAGTGATGACTAATGACTACTAGCTTATGACTATTCTGCTCTTGTGTGGTCATCGAGTAGACGACTAGATGACTATCGAGCAGTTGAATGAATGACTAGCACGAAAAAATGACTACTTTCAAATGAAGTTGTAGACAAAGTCAAACTCTAATAAGCACATATTATAATAGTCTTTAACTATGCCAATGATTTAATACAAATATTATAATTATAACTCTCATATTAACTCCATCTCTAGGACCTACAAACACGCAAGAACTATAAGTCTTAAATGCCTATCTTTTTTGAAAATTCGTCTAATATTGTAACATGTAAAAGTAAATGCATAAAATATCAACAAATTTGGAACGGCTTGTCACTATAACTCTTTTAAAGTCAGTTTGGTTCATAGATTTGAATAAAAAATTTGAATGAAGATTTAATATTTTGTGAAAGAAAATACTGTAGCAAAATGATTCGAACCACGAACCAAACGGACTATAAAAAATAAATAAACATCACTTTTGTCCATTTTAAGCATTTTAAAAAGGAAAATTCAGAATTATAGCTAGCAGCCTAATTTTAAATCTTTATATTAATATTTACTAGCATATTTACTAAAATGGTTAATCAATAGCATTTTTAGTTTCAAAACATATGTAAGGGTAAAAAACGAATTATTAACTAAACAATTTGTTAATATTGAATGTCAAAGATATTGACAAAAATATATAATTTGATGATTCATTGGAGTTAATATGATGAATCCCTGCTCCACTAAATTTGAACACAGGGCAAATTCATGATAAATCTGGGATTATTAGATAAATGATAAGGCAAATATTGGATTTACCAATTTGATCACGATGTAAGTTTGAATTTATTACTATTTACTAACCTTTTCAAAAATTTTAGCATCTATTTTTATATCGCCCAAAAAAATAATATTTACCACTTTCATGGTTTTAGAAAATGGAGATACAAATACTACATCATTTATTTTTCTTCTTTTATTATCTAAAAACAAAAGAGCGAATAAATGAAATAGCATATTTTAGAAAGGGAATACAGATTTTAACATAAATTTCAGGGAATATAAACTAATAGCATAGTTTACATTAAAAAATTCAAAAATCTCCTCAATTGCCACATGCCTATTTTCCTTCTTAAATGTATCTCGTTGTCGTCGAGTAGCCATGAGGGCGTTGGAGGTAATAATAGAGCCAGGAAATTTTTTGAAGGGATGTGAATTAAACCAAAATTTTTACCTGAAACACATTATTATTGAAATTTACAACTTACAAAATTATAAAAACATATAATATTATGTTTAAGTTGTTCATTTCTTATTTTAAAATTGAAATACAATAAGTTGTTTGAGAACCTTAATTTAAATTAAAACTTTTAGTTCAAACAAAGGTTATTATAATATTTTTCTTACAAATTTTAAATTGTTGCAATGTTTTTGGATAAAGCAACGGTTTAAATCAATGTTCTTAAATGCCCTAAAAATTCAAAAAATAAAATTTATAGTTGAAACTTTTTTAAAAGTTTCAACATAAATTTTGTAAAGAACAAGTGTCAGTAGAAGCAAAATAAGAAGAAAAATGTAAAAAATTTAAAACCCTGTTTAACAAGTCGGTTCAGAACATAGTTTGGATCACTTTTTTAGTTATAAATAGTATAAAATTTACATATGCTACGGTAACAATCAAAAAAATTATTACAGTGTAAAGTTCTCATATATTACAGTAAAAACAATTTTAACTAACAGTTCTGACAACTTGCCAAACACCTTATAGCATTAGGTTTAAATCATAAATGAACCACTTGACCCCGGCCTACAGCCACCTTGCTTAAGGTGGCTCCGCCACGGGTTCTAAATAAAAAAAAAAAAAAAGAAGGGGGGAATAACACGCTTAGAAAAAGAACATTGATTTACACGGATGTTGAAACTAACCTCACAATTGACACCCACGCAAACAATAAATAAATAAATAATCCTTAAAATGCTAGTACGCCTCTTCTCCTCCTCAGAAGTATTGTCTCGTTCTGCACATCGCTCATTTGTTGCTTCCAACTTTCCTTTTTTTTTTCTTCAATGGTAAAATGCAACATTTGTTATATATTGCAATTAATCTGGGTAGCTCCAAATGTCACATTATACATTCAACAATAGTAAGGTCACTTTTTTGTTACTCCTTTGTCACTTTTTTAACTTGTCCTTTGCCATGTATTGTTTCAATTCCATATAAAGCTAAAGCATAATAATAGATCATTATTTTACCTCTTAATTACAAATATACCACTCTAGTCATGGTCCATCATAACTTACTCACTTCTTCTATGTCACACTAATAGTTTATATACATATTTGTACTTTTCTTACTTTTTTACTCCGATAGAAGTAAACTCAGAATATTTACGGTTAGGATTTTTTTTTTTTTTTTTTTGCTATATCCATTAATATAAATGTACATATAGAACACTAGATATGCATGCATGCATTATATTATGTATTGTGTATAATTTTAGTAATCTATATAACGTCACATACATATATACATATAAATATACATGAATATATATAACTATAGTACATATTATATATGTAGACAGGTTATAATTTTTTAATTTTTCTAACACTTTATTACATATTTATTTTAAAAACAGGTTCTAAATTTAAGGGAATTTAAAGAAGAGAAAATAAAAATAAAGAGTAAAAAATAAAAAAATAAAAAGTGAGTATTAAATTATGATAAAGTGTTGTACTATTAAAACGTAGCATAACTATGAGGCTAAATAATGCCTTATAGTTATATTTTTATGTTATAGAAAAATGAAATGATATGTGGCAGAAAACTTGCATTGCTTCTTAATGATATTGGCTAAATTGCAGGGAGTTGCCTGCCCCCTTAACTTAATGCGCCTCTTCTATCTTCTTCTCCTCATCTCCACGTTTCCTGCAACAATTTACTCTCCACCATTGGTTGTTATCCTCTCTTCCTCAAAAATAAAAAATAAAAAAAAAAAAAAATGAAAAAAAAAAAAGGCCTCAGAAGCGTACCAATCAGAAAGACAAGGCAAACCCATTGTCTCTCAAAAGGCGGAGATCATTCTTTCTCCACCTTTTGGTCTCCAGTGAAAGCAGAGCAATGATGACAATGGCTTCCAATTTTTCCCTTCTTCACGCTTTCTTCTTCTTCCTTTTAATGGGCTTGGCCTCGTGCTCCACCACCACCTTCATATTTGGTAAATTCCTACTTCGTTTCTCGTCCTTTCAATCCAATTATAGAATCATATTGATTTTTCCTTATTGGAATTTGTATTTTTAATCTGATTTTTTTGTTTGGTTTTGCAGATAACGTGCTTGAGTCACATAGATCCAATTCTCGTTCCCTCCTTCAGACCAAAAAGAGTATGACCATTTTTTCTTTTTTATTTTTCTTTTCTTCTTTTTTTTTCTTTTGAAAGTTTTGTTATATTTTTCCCTAAATTTATTCTTTTCTGCAGAGATTGATGATTAACAACTATATATTGCAGTTGCTAAAACTTTGTTACATGGTCTTTTCTGTTGCTCTTTGATGTTGGTACTTCATAAAGTTTTGGCTATCTATTTGTGCTTTGCGTTGAATTTCGAAATTTTTGTATTCACGAAAATGACGCAAGAATATGGTTTGTTTCTTTAAGAATAGATTTGCATTACCTTCAATATCATGAAAAATACATGCCTTGATCTGTTTAAGGAAAAAGGATTCTTCTGTTATAAATGAATTGAAATGGACATTTCAGACAAGCAATATGAGAATTTGATTATGAAATCGTTAGTTACCAAAAGATGACTGTTGAAAGTAACATAATTTGAAGATGCACCTGAAGAAGATTGATGGCATCGAATATGCACTTGAAAATATTTAATATGCTTATATGCATTTGCCTGATAGCATCTCAAATATATTCATCATGCAATATAATTTAACATGCTTATATAAACTTTATGACACCAACTCTACTCTTAATTTTTATAACAACTTTAAGTTGACTTTTTTTTAGTGGTAGGTATAAAAAATTATCTCATCTTACACGAAAAAATGACAATTTAAAAGTTGACACAAAAGTTGGGATGAGAGTTGGTGTTACACATGATATTGTTCCCAAGGTCCAAATTTATTGCTTGACAAATAACTGCTTGCATCTCAAGGGATTGAGCAATCTGTTTCTTTTCATATTCTCTCAGGTTGCACCATAAACTTTGAGTCACAAAACTACACAATCATCACAAGCCAGTGCAAAGGACCTCAATACCCGCCTCAGGCCTGTTGCCAGGCCTTCAAGGAATTTGCTTGCCCTTTCGCTGATGCCATCAACGACGAGCAAAGTGATTGCGCTTCCACCATGTTCAGCTACATAAATCTCTACGGGAAGTACCCGCCTGGCCTATTCGCCTTGCAGTGCAGGGAAGGAAAAGAAGGTCTCGATTGCACCGACATACTTGCAGCAAAAGAAAAGAGCAGGGGTCAGATATCAGCCACTCCGTCCACATTGTTACTGCTCTTAACTGTCTTTTTTATGTTGGCATACCATTTGTTCTGAACGATGAAAAGTGGAAAAAAAATTAGTATTTGTGTCTTTTGATTTATTTATTTTTTTGTTGTCATTTTGTATCTGGTTTCCTTCAAGGTCCAGCTTTGCTGTGATTTCCATTTTTTTTTTCTTTCCACGTATTCAACCTCTTTGTATACTGAAACAAAGAGTATAAGTTAAAAAAAAAAAAAAAGAAAAAAAAGAAAAGAAAAAAATTTGATTATGCCGTACTATAGTAGACACATTAATGAAAAAATTCTTTCCAGATCATTCGCTGCTTTATCTAGCCTGCATGATCATTAGTGTGTTTTTATTAACACAAACCATATCTAATCACCAATTCTCTTAAAATCTTATCTCGATTTTAGATAAGTTAACATTGGTACTGTAAGTTTTAATGAATTAGTAGAGTGATACCTTAGTGTTTAGATATACAAAATAGGTACTTTGAACTAGAGATGTAAAACTCGCCAGTCCGGCCTAGTCATTTAAATTGGGTCCAAAAATGTTTTCGTATCACGCCTCAGGCCTATTTTGGATTTTGTTTATTAATGATATATTGCACCAAGTCCGGCCATGACCCATTTATATTTGTGTCATGTTCTTAATATGCTCGTGTTTTAATCAATGGTCTTATCATGTCCGATAGCAAAATGTAAGGAAACAAGAAAAATAATAATAAAACAAAATAAAAAATTTAACTTATAACAAAATAAATCATAGAAAAATTCAAATAAGATAAAATCTTGTTAAGAAAATTATAAGAAGTGCATAATAAAAGAGCAATGATGTCATGTCATTATCGTGTCACTTATTGTACTCATTCTCATGTCTATGCTCGGTTGTGCCATTAACGTGTTTCAATCCCAAAAGTCGCTAGTATGTTCTAAAGGGAGCACCAAATTAAATCTGACTTAAAGTGTCGTATCGAGTATAGTAGTGAGTAAGAGTTGTTTCCGTTAAGGATTGGGTCTAATTAATTAGTCACTAACAATAACCTAAGACACAATAAAACTAAATAAAAGAGAGGTTTTGAATTAATTAACAAAAACACTAGAAAATAAATAAACAAGAAACAATAATATTAAAGCTGGTCAAAGGATTATTCTCCATCACTAAACAATAACCATACAATTAATTACATGATTATTCCTTCTTATCTATTGAAACAACTAATAGTAGATGACAACTAACTCTGCTATCTCAATCTCTCCTTACTTAATTGTTAAGCAAAATAAGCTCTTCACTTAATCCTTCCCTCAAACAACCTAGAACAATCTTTCTAGATTCAATTTAATAGATGCATTAAGATAACAGAGATAGGTTGTTCTAGATAACAAGTACACAAGCTTGGATTGTTCAACCTACCACACTGCAATAAACAAAAGCCTCTCATAATTATCGATCACAATTTACTACTAATAATTAAAAAATCAAGACAATTATGGATCAAGAATTTGTAATTTAACAATAGACTAATTTCAAGTCCTATTTAGTTACACATCCAAACAAAACAAGAAAATAATCATAAATAATAATTATAGAAGAACATAAACAATTTCAATTAGAAAAAGAGAGAATAATTCTATAAATTATATCATAAAATTATGTCTAGGATTTTGAAATTCCCTTCAAGCAAAACAATAAAATAACATAGCTGGAAAATAAAATAAAAGAAAAAGTAAGGGAAAACCGATTATGGAGTTAGAATCCTTCTACGTCGATGGTTCTCTATAGCCTCCACTGGAATTCTTCAAAGTTGATGTAAGAAAAATTCAATAAAAAGACTCCTAATTGTCTTCTAAGTTGATGTATTTATAGTCTTGGAATGAAAAAGGGGTAAGTTAGACCCTTTTTTTGGACCAAATTTGGAGTGAAAATCACAAACATATGGGGGACAAGGCCTTTTTCTCATGGCCGCGCGTGAAGCACTTTGACTCAGGCTTCTTGGGAGCTCATGGGGGCAAGGAATTTCTAGCGTGGCCGCACCCCGTCTCTGTCCTTCTACTCGATTGCAAGCACAAAGAGGTGCAGGAACGCCATCTACTAAACCCTTTTTTGTCCATTTCTCATCCGTTCACACCTGAATCTTGTTCTACAATTGCCACTGAATCCCAAATGAGTATATATGATCTTAAATCTCCAAAATCCTCATTTTAGTTCTCTCTTCAACCCCTAATATCAAAACACCAATAAAATACAAAACATAAAACACAACTAACAAAATAAATATAAGAAAGTGATGTAAAAATACGTCAAATTATGCACTTATCAAACTCCCTACACTTATCTTTTGCTAGTTCTTAAGCATGACTTAAGACAAAAAACCAAAAAAAAAAAAAAAAAAAAAACTAACTTTCTAACCGTTTGCCTCAGAGAACAACAAGAGATGTGAACTTAAAATCAAACAAGCATTGCATTAAATAAATTAGTCATTCTCATATTAATATATCCTATAACAATTATACTCATTTGTGTGTGAATAGCCATTGTTACCTATATTGAAACAATATAAGCTTAGAAAAAGGTAAGCACCTATAATCTTCATAGAAACGATCACCTAATCTTAGTTGAAAGGATCAAATGTTATAGGCTCCTACTTTGATATGAATTTCCACCATGTCGAAGGCACCACCTAAAATCAAAAGGTCTTCGACATGGGTTATAAGGGGGCCAATCGATAGTGGCTAAAAGAAAAAAGGGATATGAGAATTATAAAGATCCTACAGACTTTGTAGAGTTAGAAACATCATAAAATTCTTTCAAGAACACTTCTCAAAACCCCATAAAATTCTCACATAGGCTAGATATCATTGCTTTGGATCTTTTCATTATTATAACCAACCTTGTAACATCCAAAATATGGTAGGAAAGCTCAAGACACAATTTTATTGAATTTTTTATTTTTTCTTCTTTCTTTTGATTTTTCCTTTCCCTTTCTGTTTTCCTATTTTTCTTTTTCTTTTTTATTTTTTTCTTTTTTGAGCCATCCTTACAAAAATTCTCTCTTCCTTTCTCTTGATTCAATTCCCACCCCCAGACTTATCTCCTATTCCTAGCCTAATTTTTTATGAAATGCCCCTTGTACTTGAAATAAGTCTCTAAAATTCCAATTAATCTTTAGAATAAGGGTAAGATAATACATTTAATTAGGCTAGGTAAGAAGATTAGGTGGTTAGCCAAAGAAAAAGGTCTACATGAAAGGCTCAACTTGGCTTACTAAGAGGGATGTTCTCTTGGAACATTTTGGCCTTACTGGTAAGAATCCTAGTGCCTTAATCCTTTTTGAAATGATGCACAGTTAGCCCTTCTCCTCCAAAGACCTCCGGAAGAATTCTAACATTTAACCTTGCATATAAAAATAAAAATAAAAGTTAGAATGAAGGTATAAGAATCTATTTAATCAAACATATATGTCTCTTTATCAAATAATATGGCTATGTGCATAAAGTGTGTGTATAATCATCATAAAACATATTAACAAAAGAATGATATTAAGATTCAATACAACACTCATAATCAATCAAAGCCATAAAAATTAATGTTCGATTCTCATCAATGAAGTTGGAAGGCATTCTAAGACACAAAAATAACACAAAAACCTAAACTAAAATGAAAAATTTAAGCAAAAATTTCAAATTTTTATGTCTTTTTTAGGTAAGAAAAAAATCCTAATGAGAAAGAAAAAGAAAAATGAAAAATCCTAAATCCTAAATCCTTTCCCCTAAAACTTAATCCTTACATTGTCCTCAATGTAAGAGTAAGCATAGAAGAAAAGAGAAACAATTTAAACAAACAAACAAACAAAGACAATAAAAACAATTTAAAAAATAGAGATAAGGAGAGTACGATGAAATTTGTTGTGGTGTGCTCTCCATCCATTGCATTGCCTCCCATCAAGCGCTGGTTTTATGTCCTTAGTGTGATGTGGAGAAGTGGCATCAAAGAGCGGCCTTCGTCTATAGAAGGTGTCATAGAACGCCACATAGGGGTCTTCATTATTGATGCCCTCAAGCTTGGCAAGATGTGGGAAATGTTTGCACGTCTCACAAACTTGACTCCGTTTAGTTGAAACTACTTGGGAGGAGAACTCTGAATCTTGCTGAAGCTCGTAAGGATGTAAGATGGTGAAGCTGGCACCAATAGGAAGTAGGGATCCATTGGTGGTGTATAAGTTATGACCATCAATGACGTCAAATCGATAGTCTTATGTGCTTCCTTATCCTCTAATGGGTCTTTGTGGTTTGGCTTCATGAAGGAATTCCTCAAATATTAACCCTTCCAATTGCTCTTCACTCTCTGCTTGACTCTTCAAAACTATACTTGACATTTGATCTTCATAGAACTTATGACTTTGAATAGAACTCTTGTGAGTTAGAAAGTGTAAATTGATGTCAACCACATGAGTGTCAAAATGTTAATCAAAATATTAAGTAAAACAAAGTTAGAGGCTTCTAGGTGTTCATCTTAAGGCTCGATCTCCTCAAGAGGCTCAAATTCCCATGAAGCTCCCATGTAAGGTTTCTTTCCCAATCGAAGTTATTTGAGTCATCGTCATTCTCATGCCACATTGTATTTTCCACCATTTGATTATTACTTTATACCTCCAACCTACTTATAATGTTAGTCAATTGATTGATATGAGTGAAAATTTTGAAGGCTAGCACTCATCTCTTGTTAAAATTGTAAGGTGTTAGTAGACAAAACCTTAATTAGGTCTTCAAGAGATGTATCTGTAGATACTTGGTTTACCAAGGCTTCTCCATTTATGGTTTCAAATCCCATGTCATAAGATCGAATATCAACCCATGACTCCAAATTATAGTTATCATCCTCCTAACCTCAGTTGGCCCTTGAACAATTCCAACTTCAATGATCGTACAAGGCCATGTCTTTCAACATGAAGTAGGCTTCATCTATGGATTGTTAGTAGAAAGAGATGGTGTCATTACCTCTTTCAACCTAATGTCTTGTTGTCGCACATAAGCTATCAAGGAAGAATTGAAGTTGCCACTCCTTTGAGAACCCATTATATGAAAACCGAATAAGTAAACTCTTTTATATCCACCAAGCATTATAGAACGGCTCTAAGCCTTGTTGGGAAAAACTAGTGAGGACCCATCGATGTAATATCTCAAAGTATCTTGCAATAAATAGACCCCAAAACAAAACTTAAACACGAAAGAAAAATTAAATAAAACTAAGAGAAACAAAAACAAAATAATTAAATAATTAAGAAACAATCCTGATGACCGGCACTAATGTTTGGTATGTTTGGAGGCAACACTAAATTAAATCTTATTTAAAATGTCGTTATCGGGTGTAGTACTGAGTAAGAGTCGTTTCCATAAAGAATTAGGTCCAATTAATTACTTACAGATCCTAACCTAATACATAATAAAACTAAATAAAAGATGAGGGGTTTTGAATTAATTAACAAAAACATAAGAAAATAAATAATTAAGAAACAGTAATATTAAAACTGGTTAAAGGATAATTCTCCACCACTAAACAATAACCATATAATTAATTATAGAATTATTCCTCATTATTTATTGAAACTAATAACCATAGATAACAACAAACTCTGCTATTTCAATCTCTCTTTACTAAGTCGTTAAGCAAAACAAACTCTTTACTTAATCCCTTTTCCCTTAAAATAACCTAGAACAAGCTCTTTGGATTCAATTCAATAGAGGCATTAAGATAAGAGAGATAGGTTGATCTAGATAACAAGTACAGAAACTCGAATTGTTCAACCTAAGTTATGCTCCACACCACAATTAACAAAAGCCCCTCACAATTATTGATCACAATTTGCTATTAATAATTAGAAAATCAAGACAATTATGAATTAAGAATTCATAATTTAACAATAGATTAATTCTAAGTCCTATTTAGTTGCACACCCAAACAAAACAAGAAAATAATCATAAACAATAATTATAGCAGAACATAAATAATCTCAATTGGAAAAATGGAAAATAATTCTATAAATTAATCATGAAATTATGTCTAGGGTTTTAAAATTCCCTTCAACCAAAACAAAACTAAAATAACATAATTGAAAAATAAAAGAATGAAAGAGTACGGAAAAGAACGATTATGGTATTAGAAATCCTTCTATGTCGATGGTTCTCTATAGCCTCCACTAGAATTCTCTTCTTTTTTTTCTTCTTCTTTTTCATCTCCTAAGCCTAAGAAAAATAAATTAAAAGACTCCTAATTGTGTTTTAGGTTGATGTATTTATAGTGTTATAGTTTTGGGATGAAAAAGGGTAAGTTAGACCCCTTTTTGGACCGAATTCGGAGTAAAAATCATAACTACACATGGGGGCAAGGCCTCTTTCTTGCAGCCGCATGCAAGGCACTTCGAATTAAGCTTCTTGGGAGTGCATGGGGGTAAAGAATTTATGGTGCAACAGCACCACGACTCTGTCCCTCCACTCAGCTGCGAGCACAAAGAGGTGCGAGGGTGCTAGCTACTGAACCTTGTTTTTTTTTTTTTGTTTGTCATCCATTTTGTGCTCGAATCTCGTTCTATGACATCCAGTGAATCCCAAATGAGTATATATGATCTTGAAGCTCTCAAATCCTCATTTTAGTCCTCTTTTCAACCCTTGATATTAAAAAACCCATAAGACATAAAACACAAATAAAACACAATAAAACTAAAAAAACTAACAAAATAAATATACGAAAGAGTGATATAAAAATATTTCGAATAATGCACTTATCAGTCATGTCAATTCAAACTCATTTAACGAAGAGAAAGAACCCAAATGCTCCCCAAATGCTCCAACTTATTAAAAATGCAATCTAACAAACCACTTATTAGAATTGTCCTTTTATTAAAAATTGGTGATTTATTAAAAGTTCAAGTAATCCTTCCTTTTAAAAAAAATTGATTTATTAAAGTCTAAAATACCTTCTCTTCTCACTCCCTCATATAGTAGATTACTTCATATACCGACGTGGAAGCCAGATTGTAACATTTGAAACCTCCTAAATTCCAACATTTTTTTTTAAACAAAGAAGTACCAACTATCTCCCAGCGCTAGCATAGGTGTTGGATTGTAATTTGGTAGGTTCCAAAGTGGAGCTTACTAGACTCTAACATAGTTTTTTTAGACAAGGAACCACCAACCGCCTTCAATCGTTGGCGCAGATATCGGATTATAACCTGGTAGCTTCTTAAGTAGAACCTACCAAAACCTGCTAGATTCTATCCTAAAACTGGCTAGATTATTAAAAAAATAAAATAAAATAAAAAATAAAACAATAACAACAGACGCATATCTATATGATCAAAAACCAAACAACAAAAAATCCAATCGTTATTCAAACTCACATAACAGTATAACAATTCAATCTAACTGCAAAACATTATTGAACCAATCTTTATTCTCTATCGTTACATCTCCTTGTTTCTCATCATCCATTAGACCTACAAAACATGTCGCAACATAGTTTCACTTAATCAAGAAATTTGGATTATAAAGCTGTAAACATGACATTATGGAAGTTGCATTGCAAATGGTTTTGACACGTTCAATATGTGAATAAATGGAAAAGAAATGCCTTATGTTGATGGTCTATATTCTTAACTTTCTCAGATGAAACCCGAACCTAATCGCAATTTAAAAAATGTAAATAATATATATTGGATGTGAAAAGGCCGAAGAATCACTTTATCTTTAATTTTTAAAGGAACTCTATCTAGTAAAGTCCAAATATACATATTCATACACACATACATACATATTTATAAATATATATATAATAATTAAGTTTGAGTTGAGCAAAACCACTCTAGATTTCATTGTTCTAATTTCCCCTAAAATAGTCAATGGAAACCAAAGAAATCTTAGAACCCAAGCATTTAAACAGTATCTCACATCTGCGAAGATGAAAAAATGATCATCCAGCAGTTCATCGATTGAGAATAATAGAAAATTCTCTTGCACATCGGAGCCGGCAAGTATCGATGGAATTTCGAAGAAGTTACGTTCAATTGCGGTTGAGGAAGACAATAGAATAGCAACCATTGCGATCACACCTCCTGACCTACAACTACCAGAAACCTTCGACAAAACTCCGATCTATAACAATCACGCCTCAGATTTGTAGCCACACGAAGCTCCACCACGTTGGAGGAACTTGACAATGCTCCATCATCATTGATCACAATCGCGCCTTCGATTCGTAGCCTTCGATTCGATGAAAGCCATACCGCTAATGTCCTTCTTTGTACCGTTTCAAATCTGGCAAATCGTCTCGTACTTACCGGAGATCTCCATCGAATTTGAGAGGGAGACAGAGAGGAGAGAGATCTGAGGGGAGAGAGAGTAGAGAAAGATCGAGAAAGAGTGGCCTACAGAGAAGGGAAAA
Organism: Artocarpus hirsutus; assembly: GCA_946598075.1. NCBI lineage: Eukaryota > Viridiplantae > Streptophyta > Magnoliopsida > Rosales > Moraceae > Artocarpus > Artocarpus hirsutus. The sequence continues at coordinate 94,775 of CAMOHE010043127.1, forward strand.
AAGTGTTACGGTTTGTTTATTTAAATCAGAGTAAAATGGTCAAATAATAAATTAAATTAAAAAAAATAATTAAAAAATAAATAGTTTTAAAAAGTGAAAAATAGGAGGGTATTTTTAATAAGGAGCTACCATAAAGAAACATTCTATGTTGTTTTTCTTTTAATAAATATGCTAGGATAGGCCTATTTAATAATTATGTTGTGTTGTTTTATGCCTATGTTTTAATGTATCGTGTCCAATCTATCAGGTTAGACCCGTCCTATTTTGACATCTTTACATGGAACTTAATATGTAGAACATTGTGATATTTTAGTGATGAGTTGATGTCCCGCAAGGGATGCCTCTCGCCAATGAGTAACTGCTTTCAAGGTTGGAAAGTGACAACAACTTATCAAACCACCACAGATGAGAAAAATGAAGGGAGAAAAAAAGGCCGTTAAAATGGGTATGTCAAGAGATGGGATATATATGAATCTCCTTTAGATTATATATGGTCGTCTTTGTCAATTGACGGTAATATTCATATAAATTTGTGGATCCCACATTAAGATGCTCTTGGAATGCACCATGACGGCATTAATTGGTGGACATGGTGGTTTGATTAGTCATCAATCATATGCTTAATTATTTATGTATTTATCAGCGAAGACCACTAGTAAGAAACAAGTGCATTCTTGTATAGAAATAAATAAATAAAAAAGGTGGTGATTTATTGTCTGTGGAGAGCTCAAACGATTGGACCTAATTGCCTAAATCAGCTTCAACTTTCTTCAAATGGCATAATTCCACACTCCTCCCTTCAACGCTGAGGTCTAGAGTACGATTCCCCTATCTCAATTGAGAGAGAGAGAGAGGGAGAGAGAGACTTGTTATTGTCAAGCATCTAACTTGACTTCGAAGCATAACTGTGAAGAGAAGAGAGCATTTTTCCTCAAGAGAAAGACTCTCTTTCCTTGGGGGCAGAAGGAAGTGCAAAAAAACGTTATGTTACAAGGATTGAAAAGCACAGCTAACTTTGCAAAAAGAATGCAAGAGGATGGGTAAATTCTCTCGCCGAAAGAAGAAAAACAAGGAACCCACATTAGAATAATCAAAGTAAAAGTAAGCGAAAAATCTTTTTCATCTTTTTTATCCCAATAAGGTTATATGATCTACTACTCATAAAAATGTCGGCCCAATCTAGCATATAGCATTTTTTTTAGACTGAATCTTAGTGTTTTGTTAGTAGCAAGGTTATAACTAATAAACTTAAATAAGATTGCTCAAAGTAAACAAAAAATGCTATACAAAAATTCTTTTCATTTTATAGGACTAAAACTCTACTACTCATAAAACAATAGGTCCTAATCATATATTATACTTTTTAAACTAGACATTCTTGTATCCCACAGAGCTAAATGGGCTCAATGCTATTACGTTACTAACATCATTTTCCAAATTGTTGTGGCAATGCTTTTGACATTCAACGCGTTATAGGCATTTTTCTGCCTTGAATGACTACTTTCGAAGTTCTTCAAATCCATAAATCCTGCACGTTCAGTCTATTAGAAGGTTTTTTTGTTTTTTTTGTTTTTAGCAGATTAATCGAAGAATTCACTTTTAAACAATTTGACGAATGTGGCACTATCTTGATGAGTCATATCATGAATCGTATGGTTGCTGAAACAATATATATGTTTGGAGATAATGTTACATAAAACTTTGACTCAAGAAAGCTTGTACAATAACAATAACAATAACACGGAACATATGTGATGTGTGTTAAAAAATTATGGTGAAGTTAGAGATTTTAAAACAAGCAATTACAATGTTCATAAACAGATTTTTTTTCATGAAAAGAATAAGTTCATTAATATTATTTTGGAAGGGAGTTACGTTACCATTTTTTGCATAGAAGAATGGCTCATTTTTGCATATTGATTTTCTCTCGCTGCCCTTTTTTTCTTTTTCTTTTTCTTTTTTTTTAATGAAGACATACAATACGTTTCACCCTCCTAAATTAGGAAGGACACTATACGTGCCAAGTTCTAAATTGTTTTTCAATAAAGCAAGGGTGTTAAAAAAAATAACAACCCATCAAAACTGACCAAACCAAATTATTTTTTATTGATTTGATTAGTTTGGAATTTCTTTATTGATTCAGTTTGGTCATCTTGAGAATTTCTTTGTTATTATTATTGGTTTGGTCCGTAGTTTTAGATTCAATCTAAATCACAGACTGACCAATTTGATCAGTCTTTTTTTAACTATTTTTTAAAATATATACATATATATATATATATATATATATTTCCTAGTAGTCATATCTCTCTCTATTTTCATATATGCAAACTTTTATATAGTTTCATGTTGTTTATGTTTTGATAATTTAGATAAAATTTTAAGTAGTTGAAAGTTCTAAACAAAACTAAGACAAAACTAAGTAATTAATTTTACAATATCAATTCAAACATTTTACATGTCAAGTTTTATTATAATTATGTCTAAACCTACCACACTGATGTATACATGTAACATTGTTAGGTTTGGTTTAGCATCTCTTAGAAAACATTTTAAACCACCCGAACCAACAAAAAAATAGATTTATGTTAAATAGTTAAACTTATTAGTTCGAACGGTTTTTATTGTAGCATCTGAAAGTTTTATACTGTAGTATTTTTTTATTGTTACGGTAAAATGTAAAAGCTTTATATTGTTTGTAACTGAAAAAATAGTCTATACTATTTTTGTTAGACACAAATTTATATTTTTTTTATCTGTTTGGGGTGTTTCCCTTCAAACTAACCATAAACACCTGTAACAAAGTCTGTCAGAAAAAAATATATAAATTTGGACCACTTAAGGACAATTACTCAGTTAACTAATAACAAGTTTCTTCCCTTCCAAAATCAAACTATGGTCTTGAGTTTTCAAGTGTCCAGTCCGTACAGCTAATCTCTCACTGAATCGCTTTTGCAGGAAGGGCGTATATGGCAATGATTCACTGTTGAGTAAGCGTCTTGGGGACAATAATTTTAACAAATTTGTGATTGCACATCGTTCTTTTTTTGTGAAGTCATTGTGGACGACAAGCAAATTAGCGACATGTCACGACAATACTGTGGCACTTAAGAATGTTATGAAAAAACTCATTTAAGAAAAAAAGAATGTTATGAAATAATGATAGTGTTACAGCAATGTTATCTTAAAAATATTATCTATTGTCCGTCGTTGCTAATCTTGAAAGCTCGCATGTAAAGAAGTTGCCGTCACAAAGCCCTGGTTCTAGATAGCAACTCCTCTTTTCCCTCTTTTTTGGGCCCCTTATGGACAAATGGAAATAAATTTCTTGCACACTAACAACGCACTAACTTTGGAAATGTAGAAATAGGAACAACTTTTAGTGACTTTTTGTGTTATTCTATTCATGTTTTGACAACCCAGTTTCAACCAATAAATATTGTAAAGTTCTTAATAATTACAGTAAATTGTTATTATGTAAAGCTCTTACATGCTATAGTTTTTAAACCAATATTTTCAGTTCTAACACCATAATTGTGTCAAGATCAATTGCCCTTTTTATGTCTTAGTATCTGTATCCCAACTACTTATTTGTCATAATCTAATCATATAAATAAGAACTAAATATTAAAAATAGTTAAGAAATTATTAGATGTTACTAATTAATTGGAGGTACAATTTGTAAAACTCAAAAAAGGAATAACAAGTTGTTTTAATGTATTTTCAAAATAAATAAAAATGCTTTTATTTTAAAAATGAAAATTTTTTAAAGATTTACCGACAATATTTTTAAATTTTTTACCTAAAAAAGGTAGGAAAACATTTCTTCTAAGAACCAAAGCAAACGCCATAAAACCCCTAATAGATTGAGTCAAGGGCCTTCTAGAACATATTTGACTCTAAATATGTGTTTAGAAATCTGGTAGAAAACACAACAAAATAAAAAAAATAAATCATAAATAAATAATAAAAAACAATTTAATAAAAATTTAACTGTTAAAATGCTCTTCAGCGCCCGTACTTTGTATATCTGTTAAAGAATTCTCGATGACGTAGTCACACTTATTTATGCATTTAAGCCGGAGCTGTACTAGTTTTACCGTTTACTGTTTGGTTAAAAGAAAAAGTAAAAAAAAGGACATAAAGAAACAAAATTATGATACGGTATGGCGCGGTTGCCTGTCGATATTTTCATTTTGGTCAATTGGTTAATGTTTAAAACAAGGAGAATCAACAAGCTCTCAAAAGAAAAAGAAAAAATAAAAAATAAAAACGAAAAAACAACGTCCAATCCTTTTCTGACAATTTGAAAGAAAAATAATGCAAAAGAAGTTTCAATTTGAGACCCAAAACAGTCGAACATGAGACTCTGTCAACAAAACCAGAGACACATAAAAGGAAGAGAGAGAACAAAGCGCAATCCAATCCACGTGAAATCCCTCAAAACCATCACAATTTTTCGCGTGATTAACCAAAAAATACCACCAAAGAGAGATGAATTAAGAGGGGAAATTTTTCTTTAGTACTTCATCACTATGTTATAAAGTCGATCAAAAGACAAAAATTTAACACACCGTAATTTTGGAAGAAGAAGATTAATTATGCCCGATCTAGTCACCAGGACCAGGGCTTATCTGTGAGCAGTGACAAGCGTTTCAATGAATCTTAATCCGTCAAACCTCGGCCCGAATTTATCCGTCGCCGGTGTCGTTTCCGATGAAGAACTCCGATTTTCCCTTTCTCTCTTCGAAACATCCTCCTGAAAGAAGAATCAGATACGAATAACATTCACAGAATCAATTTTGATAACGATTAAGCTAAAAAAAAAAAATCTACGCTCTTCGAAGAATAAAAACAAATAAAAGGAGATTTCGGATTTGAAGGAGAGTTAACTTTCCAACTCGAAGTGCAAAGTTTCCTGTTTTCCTGTTTTCCTTTTTCTTGGAAGTTTCTAGGCCGCCAAACACCATGAATTCAGTTTATTTAGGAAGTCGAAAGATAAAATAAGCAAGAATTCGGATTGTTCATGTTTCTCTCACCTGAACGGAAGATTGCGAGGAGAAAGAAGCAACAGAGAGGGCGGAAGCAGAGGTAGCGACGGCGACGGAGGCCGCAAAAATTCCAGGCTTCTTCATGGCCAAGAACAGAATGGTGAATGGTTTTGAGATTTTGTTTGGATTCCGCGAATTCTCGGAAGAGAACGATGAATGAAAGAGAAATTTATTGGATGGAAATGTGTTAGCGGTTTTGACAGCGTATTTATAAAAATAGGGGGACAGATTAGGGACTTAGTGGTAATTTCGGGCTTTGCCCTTAGCGTTGTGGTTTCTGCGGCACGTCGACGTTGATTTTTGACAGACGGTCGACGAGCTTAAGAATCTAGTCATGATAGGCTGATATTTATTGCAATCAGATCAATCATCCATCGACACGTGTGTGGAACAGGTCAAGCCACGTTAACACCACTTGTTTCACGAGTTACATTAAAGGCCTTCATTTTCGTGGTATAAGTTATGAGAATTGGCGCCATCCAACTCAACATTGTGTGAGGATGGTTCCGTGGAAGATACTATTATTGTTTTGCTATTCGTTGACATGCGCTTAAAATATATTAAAATATACGACGTTTTTTTAATAGATATTATTCATAAATAATTAAAAAGAATTTTTTTTATTATATCTGTGTGTAAAGTATTTTGAATATTTTAGAAATATCATTAAAATTTTATAATTATTTATGTAACTTTAAATATTATATATAAGTGTTATATAAAAGAGAATAATATTTAAAGATAATAATTAAAATAATCAATAATATATAACTGATTATTAAAGTTTGTAATTAAAGTATAAAATCTTTAATTGAGCGTTATTAGTGTAGATCATTTCTATTGAGAATTAAAATTTTTTATCCAAACTATTAATGTAATGAGTCTTCAAATGAGTACATTTTACATAATGAGATTATGTAGAACTAACACATGACGTAATATGATCGACTAAATAATTTCCGTAAAATATAGTAAATTCTAGTCACATTGACCAATGATTTGAATCCTCAGTTGTTAGCAAATTCATATTTAGGGAATTATGACTTTTGATTTACTCGATATGGATTCGATAATGCTGAATCTATTTCTTGTATTTTGGAGGCATAATAAAGTAAATAGCTAAGAATGTGAATGTTACAATACGGTATTTGTTCCTTCTTTAACAAGCACATAAATAATTCTCTTGAGTAGGAGTGTTTGTGGGTAGTTTTTTTCTCCGAACCATGGACCAAACTAAAAATAAATTTTATTTTGAGACAATTTGGGCGATTTGATTCTTTTTATAAAACCAAACCAAACTAAATTACTTATAATTGGTTTGGCTGGTTTGTGCTCAAGATTATTATTTTTTAAATATTCAACAAAATTATAAAATTTCTAAAAGTTTACCTTTTAAAATTTTAAAACAAACCAAAAACCAAACTAAAAATTGATAATAACACAAATCAAAATTCACCAATAACCAAATTAAAAGTCAAAATACAACTAAATGACATAAGACAACACAATTGAATTTTAAACGTGAATTAAAGTTTTCCACTTGTGTCGGTAAACCTTTACTCCTACTAATATCCTTAATCGATACCATAGTGAGGGCCGATGGCAAGATAGACGACGTGACAATGACAGCATGACAAGTAGGCCGGTGGTGGTATAGAAAGAAGATGTTGGTCGTTGAAAGGTAAGGTCGGTAATTTCAGACACGACACGATGACACGATACGAAAATGACGCAAAATAAACAGGTCTAGAGCGTATGTTTATTAATTGGGTTATAAATAGGTTAGCATAAATAACACAAAAATAAACGGGTTGGATTCGTGCTAACACACCTTATACGCCTTAACACGTTTAATTAAACGGGCCGTAAACATGTCGATATGGTACAACACGACCTGCCTGTTTATAACACATTTAAACTTAAAAATAAAAATATTTGAATATTTGTAGTAGGTTAGTATCAATTAGATATTATGTTTTTATTTTTAGTTAACTGAATCATAAACATGCCATATGCGTGTTGTTATCGTGTCAACCCGTCACGGCCCACTTAGTAATCATGTTAATTATGTCATGCTGTGTTATGCGTGCCATAGGCGGGTCGTGTTCATGTTTGTATTTTTTACATGTTTATTAATTATGTCATGTTTGTGTTCGGCCTAAACATATCGTGCTGTAAACGTACTAACGCAAACACAACACAAATACAAATTTTGCCACCCCTACTAGAAGGGGGAAGGCTAGAGTTCCATTCCATATATTAGTCTTAGTTGTATATGTTGGTTCTTTAATTTGATTTTGTTTTATGAGTGATTACGAGAAATATACTTGTAAAGTGTGAAAACGTGCATCATGCAAGGGCAGAACTTCTTACAATAACCAATGAAAAATAAAAAATAATAAAAATTCTAATATAAAAAATATTTTAAAAATAAAAATTATATAATATGACGGTTTGGCGGGCAGTTTGGAAATTCGAACCACTAACCAAATTATCTAAAATATTTATATAAAAAGCCACCAAAACTGTCCAAAATTAAGTTAAAAACCAATAGTTTGGTTCGACTAAGTTTGGATTAGGTTGTTTAGTCAAATTAGCAAATTTTTTGAACACCCTCACTCTTAAGTATTGATTCAAGTCTTGAATAATATGGGTGCTCAAATTTGTGATTAAGTTCATGGATTTATTAGTCATTAGAGAATCAACTATACCCAAGGATAAAGATATAACTAGAGAGGTTAACGGATTTTGTTTAGCTCTAATTATAAAAATTATTTAAAAAATCAATTTTTATGTAGGAACCATATCAAATAGATAACTTTAAATATAAGTATTTTTATACCTATAATTTCAAGAGTATGATTCTACGTTTTTAGTAAGAGTAACATTAGAATTAATAAAAAAAGTAATATATTAATTTAAGAGTTTAATAGTATTTTGGTTTTATTGGAGCTTGAAATTATAGGTCCATTAGTCCCTCGCTATCCTTGTAATTCTAAATTAATATCACCCAAAATAAACTAATTATGAATTAATTTATAATTATTAAAAAGATTGTTTAATTGTAATAATTAGCTTTGAGACACAACTTAGGACCACCCACACTATGTGTCACACGCCTACACAAAAATGGTTCCTTATGCAGTGCAAACCTTGTTTTCCAAGTTTCCATCTTCTAGAAATTCAAAGGTTTCTAATCTTAAAAAAAATGTGATTTTTTTTTAATTAGAAATTTAAATTTTGGAGCTAGATAGGTAAAGTGTTTTTCTCTCTCCTATCAAGTAGTTCGCACCACAAACATAGATATGGTTTCTATGTATGGATGGAATTTGGATAAGTTAGGGGAAGTTTATCTTTTTGTATTTTAGTTAAATATGCGATATTTAATTTAAATTAAAAGAAACTTTTTGAATTAATTTGGTCTCTCATTCTCTATAGATAAAGGACTCCTCTATTCATTTTATATATAATTAAGAGAGTCTTGGTAAGACTATAAAAACACTACAAAAACACTAGTAGTTGGCGTCTAGAGAGAGAAAAGAAAAGATGTGTTCTTCTATTCTTAATCCTGCTTTAGTCATGTTTTGATATTACACTAGTAGAAATTGTTTATTATACAATGTTATGTACATGAAGATTTTTTAAAAACCGTTGTGTTAAGTGGGAAAAACATAGTGCAGCATAAAAATACGAAAACCATCATTGAAACAAGAGTTTTTACGGCCTTTTTTTATTGGCTTACACTACAGTTTTTTTTAGGAAACTGTCATATAAGATTGGACTTTACAAAATAGTTTCCATAGAAAATTATCATATAAGCCTCATTGTTTTCTAACTATAATACATAATGGTTTTTACAAGAAATAAAAAATGGCGTGTAAGCTCTTGCTTTACACCACGTTTTTTAGGAAACTGTCGCATCAAGCACCGTTATAATCCTCCTCAAGCTCGATATAGCAAATGGAGAATACAAATAGCCTTTGGACAAGAAAAAAAATACTCGAACGGATTTTAAGAAAGGATGCCTTGTATGGACTTTAAGAAAGGATTTTTACACCGGTGATGATTTACGTGAGATTAGAATTGCGTGGGTAAACTATTTAACTAGGTTTTTTTTTTAAGTAGTAGTACAAATTTTTGTGTATTTGAATATGTGTTCTAAACTTTGTGTATTTGACACGTGTTGTAAAAATTTCTATGTTAAATGTAAATATATGATTTTTCAATCAGGACTTTGGATTAATGGATAAGAAAAAGGACTAGCTATCCTATGGAAGACTAGAGTGTTTTTGGTTTATGACTAATTTTATACCACGGTTTGCAGAAAACAACAATCATAGAAAAGGAGGCTTACATGACGGTTTTTCTAATAAATAGCCGTATAAGCTACACTAATACTAATCTTACACGATGGTTTTTTTTATAAAAACCGTTGTGTAAGGCAGTTTTTGTAAAAAACTATCATGTAAGATGCATACGCACCATAAAATCATGAAAAGCCTACCTTTTACGATGGTAAAAAACCATTGTGCAAGCTGTCTTATGTACTACGACGAACGATAACACAACAGTTTTTTAACCGTCGTGAAATGTTTACACGACGGTTTTAAACTATCATAAAATACACAATTTTTAAGGGTTACTAGGATACTAAAGAGAGAATAGTGATCATCTAGAAAAACCTAATTCCTTCTATCCCACGTGTGTGTTCAAGTGCTGAAAAGAACTAGGTGAGGAAGGTTGTGGTGTCGTAGAAAACGTTGTCCGTTGAAGATTTACGATTGTTATATATGTTCCGCACCTCTACCATCATGTTTCTGCAATTTTTTTTTTCTAAAATCGTTTTACAAAACCAACATTAACACTATTTTTTTAGTATTTTTTTTTTCTGCTTCTCATCTTTTTTTGTTACCCTTGTTGTTTTTGCAGCTGCTGATATTTCACTCTTTATATTTTCATCTAATTGATGAGGAGAAGACAACCGCACATTTGAACTTTCAAGAGTAGATATTTTTCCTTTTAAGTCAAATTAACTAAAGGGTGATTCTATTGCACATATATTATCTAAACACCTACCCTATTTAATTTTAAAATGGTCAAACTGACTTATTATTAAATTCTAGTAATTTCAAAATTATCTCCGACTATTTTAATGAAATTGTTACTTTTCCACAACATTTAAATGATATTTCAGAAACAAAACAACTTCTGAGAAACTACTATAACTTTTTCTACAACATGTAAAAACCACTTAATCATGTAATTAAGCCATAGTAGTTATCTTCTTTTTTTTTTTTTTTTTTTTTTGTTTTGTGTGAGTGTCTTTTATGATAAGAAAATTTATAATCTTAAAGAGTCTGTCAAAAATTAAAAAAAAAAAAAAGCGTGTGAGTAAATCAGCCTTAATTAAATAAATGGTGCATATGCATGATCGATACAGATCTTAACCCGTGTTTGGCAGTGATTCTAACCACTTATTTCTCACCACAAACTCAGTTATGAATAGTATAAAGCTCTTACATGCTACAGTAATAACAAAAAAAAAAATTTGCTATAGTATAAAGCTCTCACATGTTATAGTAAAAGTGGTTCTAATCATTGGTTTCCACCACCTTTTCAAACACCCTATTAGTGGGTGTTTGGAAGAGTGGTGGGAACCACTTTTACTGTAGCATGTAAAAACCTTTTACTGTAGAAAATTTTTTTATTGTTACTGTAGCATGTGAAAACTTTTTACTGTTTATAACTGAAATTGTGATAGAAACTACTCACATCAAACACCCTTTTAGTCTACTCATTTCATATATTGCTGAGATAAACATGAAAAGAAAGATGACCCAAAAAAATCCACCAAACGAGGCTGACTCGCTTATTCAAATGTAGATTATGCAACCTCGAGCACGGGGTCTCATCAGCCATCCACTATGTGCAAAAGTTAATAAATAGTGCTCTTCCCACGTCTTATAAAAACAATAGAATCTGACATCTCTTAACAGGGAAATATTGTCCTACTATTGACGTAACTCTTCCAATGAAAACCAACATAATTGAATTTAATTATTTAAGGGATATTATATTGTCACCCCGATCCTATTTCCTCGAATCATTTCTAAACCATCCATCAATTATAGTTTAAATATTGTTTTTCACTTGCTCGACGTGTCAAAAAATTTCAAAAAAGTCCACGTACCTAAATTGTAATTTTTTTTTCCTTTTTCCATCCATCCATCCGCCAACCAAACATACCATTTTTTCCTACTGGTTTTTTGGTGAAATGACATTCCACGTCACTCTACATATCAAGATTAGATTAGATGCCAGTACACTAGGCTGACCATTTATCTTTGGATTAATAACAAAAGTTCCCGTCAATTGTAGACGCTCCTGTGATAAGGCGCTCTTTGATTTTCAAAAAATAATATTCATTCACTTTGGATCCGTGAAATAGTAATGAAAAACTTTTTATGTTTTAATTTTTAGTCAAAATAATATGTCGCACAAAAATAAGAGTTTATCGAAAAAATTAGTGTACAATTATTCTAATAACTCCTAGTGAAGTTATGCAAATAAAAGAAGAAATTATTAATTTCAAAAGTTTGTGAGGTCTTTCAATTTATATTTAAAAAATTTACACTATATCGTAATTGGTATATTTTTTTTTTCAGATATAGTTTATGAGCTTTTATCTTTTAGTCAGTATCATTAACAAAGATGCCCCAAACGCCCTCCCACACCAAACAAAAAAAAAGGGTGATAAGAATCGTTTTTATAAACAACAAATGGAGTCTTATGAACGCAATGACATTAGAAGGAAGGTCAACTAATGGAAATTGTATGTAATTAAAAGGGAGGTCTACGGTGAGTGCAAAATGATCCTAAGACTCCTATATTGAATGATCCTAAGACTCCTATTTAATCTCAATATAGTTCTATGTAATCTCGTCCACACTAAATTATTTTCTAAATATAATAAAAGTAATTAAAAAACCATTATGTTTATAAAAATTATTAACATAATAAAAAATTACCCGCATCTTTTAGAAGAAATTAAACCTATTTCAATAAATTAATACACATTTCAAACCATATTAAGCTCTTGTCAACCCATAAATTAATTCCATTTCAACAAATAAAAACATATTTCAATATATCCCTTTCAAGAAAATAAACTCAAATTAAACCCTTTCCTAAAAGCAGGGGAAAAAAAACCATTTCAACACTAGCATACTACTAAATTAGTAGCCAGATCTTTACAAAAAGAAGAAGAAGAAGAAGAAGAAGAAGAAGAAGAAGAAGAAGTTAATACCCAATCCCTAAAAAATTATTAAAACACATTAATCTAAAACTCAAATTAAACTACTTTCATGAATCAAAAATAAAACCAATTACACATTTTTTTTAACAAATGATAACATGGATTAATTAATCTCAAAAACACAATTAATTTACAAAAGACATTTACCCCTATTCGGCATGGTTCCCACCACAAACTCAGTTATGAACAGTATAAAGCTCTCACATGTTACAGTAACAATAAAAAAAATTGCTACAGTGTAAAGCTCTCACATGCTATAGTCAAAGTGGTTCCCACCACCCTTCCATTATACAATACTTCAAAACCTAGATGGTGTGATGGTGTAGGGGCATAGGCCACGAAGCACTATGGCGGTGTGAGGCCGTGGGTGGTGAAGCCACCGCTTACATACGGTGGTGGGTTCACGGAGGGGCAACTAGTTGGTTCATCAGGTTTCAAGGTAGATCTCGCATTTGTAGGTTCGACAACATTTGCTGGGGCTTGGCTAACATGGAGGAGGGGCAGCTTGTGATGAGGCTTAATTGGCACGAAGGATAAGCTAGATGGACTTGGCTCTCCAATGGCAGAATGCTGGGACAACAAAGAGAGGCTTACAAGGACAGGGCTTGGGCTTGGCTCTTCGGTAGGGATTAGGCTTGACTCTCTAGTGGCTCTAGAAGCTAGACGACTTTGGCTCTTTAGTGGCAAAAGGTTGGGGCAGTGAAGAGAGCCTCACGGTGTGATACCCAAAAAATTTCCAGTACATCAAATGGGTAATATATAAGGAATTATTATGAGTAATTTGAGTATAAATTTTGTGAACTAAAGTTTATGCTTGAAACTTTTTTAAGCATTTTAATAATAATTTAGTGTCATAAGAATTATTGTTTAAATCTAATTTTTGTGACAAAATTAATAAGAATAGAAATGGGATTTTTAGATTTAAAAGTCATGCCATAATCTTAAACAAAGAATAAATTATATGAAAATAAGCTAGAAAGCTTGATTATTGTAGAACTTGTTGTAAAGAATTTAAAAAATAAAAATGTAGTTAAAGAAAAATATCGTCTAAAAATATGAAAATTATACAATTTAAAAATTAAGTAGTATGATAATTATACCGTATAAGTTAAGCAATATAGGAATTATACACATAAGGACGAGTATGAAGTAATGTGGAAGTTGATATGTAGGACCCACCAACTATATGTCGAATGTGAAAATTTTGGATACTTCACCTATCATATACCCAGTTTTGGGCTTGTAGTGGAGCCAAGTTTTTAATTAAGTAAAAAGGATGACTAAATGTTATCATCTTTTGCACGAGCCATGAAGGGAAAAAATGACACGTTTAAGATAGAAAATTGGCCACATCTTCCATAAGTTGGAACTAGTTTTGGCCTTTCCTTTGGGAACAATTTTTATTCCAATTTAATCCTCTAATAAGTCAAAAGATAGAAAAAATACTTAGTTGAGAAAAATATCTCATCTCACATAAAAATGTGTTCTATGAAGAACAAAAAGAAACCTATTTGCCTCCATGAAAAACTAGCCACCCTCCCCTTAATTTCACTCAAATATTTTGTTTAAACACAACCTCTAAATCATCAAGGAAATAAGGACAAGTGATCTTAAGGAGGTTGAAACAACGTTTAGAGGTAAAAACTCAAACTTTCCCTACACTATTCTAAGGATTTTGTTTATGTTTTGGATGAGATGTTCATGGGATATATCATGGATATTGTCAAGGGGCTATAGAAGGTTTTCTAGCATCAAAAAGAATGAACAAAATCCCTTCAAAACCCATGGTAAAATTCTAAATCCTAGTTTATATTTTAATATGCATATCAAGTATTTGGTGTATATTATGGACTACAGCATGTAAAAAATATTATGGCATCATTTGTTTATGTATTAAATGCATGATGGTGTGAATGGATGACAGAAACTAGAACTAAGTGCTTAAAAAAAGTTCCTCCAACTTTGTCAATATGCAAAGTTTAAAGGTTTTCAAAGAATCAAGGTATTGACAAGATTAAAATTCGATTTACTTTCTAATAAAGACACAAGTTTTGCCAAAAACAACAAGATAAATGATTTTTGCAACAAAGTTTTATAAAATTCTAAGTGGATTAAAGTGAAAAGTTTATTTCTAGCTCAGTAGATTTAAAAACTAGCTAAAAACTCCACTGTAATGCTGAAATTTGAGGAAAAAAACATGAAAGTTGTAGAACTTATTAAAACTATTAAAAATCATGGATATATTATGAAAATTTTGCATGGTTTATGAGTTATAAATTTTACAAGATTTAATCAAGAAATTTCAAAACAGTAATATGAGGAAAACATTTTGAAATTGTTTGTTAGACTAAGGAGCTTTTGTAAGTTTTAGTCCATGTGAAAAACTAAACGTTTTGGTATAAGATGGTTACTTTTGGTTCTGGGGATAAAAAAGTCAAGATTTTGTATTTTGCGCCAACAATGTAAAACCATGTAGAATTGGATTCTTCTACCATGAAAGCTGATTTTTTACACTATTGTGAATGTAGGGTTTTAAAGCTCAATGGAAGGTGAGAATTCTCTAAAAAAAGCACGTCAAGGGCAAATGGTTCTTTTTTGTAAAAACGCCAAAATAGAACCCAAAATGTCTGATTTAGAAGAACGACCCTTAGCAAGAATTTTTCCGTAACCTATAAGTAATGGGATGGTAAACTAAAACAAGAAGTTTAATAAACTTACAAGATTTACGAAAAACGCATTAAGAGTAAAATTATCATTTTTATAAAATTGATAAAACAAACCCTAAGACTTCCAATTAGTGAAATGCTCTTAAACGAAAAATCTTTTGTATCATGTAAGTAACAAAACTGTCAAGTAAGATGTGAAATTTAACTAAGGAATAAACAAGTTAAGCAAAAAACAAGTAAATTGATAGTGTAAACTCGAATAGTTAGCTAACAGTTGGGTATGTCAGTTGAACAGGACACACAAGCCAACTAATAGAAAAAAAAGAATGAAATGGGAATGCTAAAGCTCTGTCTAAGTAAATTTCAAACTTTACCTATGGCATGAATAAAATGACTTTCAAAATGCTTTGAAAAATGTTTACATTTGTGTGATGCATAATTATTTTAAAGATCAAGTCATGTTTTACAATATGTTTACATTTGTTATGTTTAATGTTTGAATATTAAGTAATGGCATATGATATGTTTGCATTCAATATACTCACTAAAGTTTACAAGAAGATAAATAAAAAACGTTTATTAAGTGTCAAACCAGCCTCCTTTATATGAGGTGTAAGTGTTATATTAAAGTTACGACTTCATTATTTGATAGTCTTAAGTTTTCTACAAGGGAAGCATTATGTTAATTTAGAGTTATAATATCATAATTGATGATACTGATACAAACACTTTAGTCTATAAGTTCAAGAAAGATAAGAATGATGATAAAAAGTTCATTAATGAAGTCCATAATTAAGCAAAAATGGAATCAAGCATAATGATATTGTTTGTATTCTTTTTAAGAAACGATTTTATAAGAAATGTTTTATATAAAATGTTTTATGAGAAATATTTTACGAGAAATTTTTATGAAAAAAATTTTACGAAAAAAGGTTTATTAATGACGTTTAATGAGAAAACTTTATGAACAAAATTTTATTATATATGTTTTTGATGTTTTATGAGATTTTTTTAATTTACTGAGTGAAAGCTCATCACAAGTTCCTTCATACTGTAAATAGTTTTACAAAAAACCAGTAGACTGGTTGAAACGCTTGGTGTTGCATTATGACTGAAACGAAGGTCGGGTACGAATACTATTACAAAAGTGTCATCTACAATAAAAGATGTTTTTGTTATATCGAAAGAAAAAACATTTTAAAGGTTTTAAGAAAAATGAATGTTTAAAGAAATGTTTTACAAAAAGTATGTTTAAAAGATATGCTTTTATGAATTGTTTTGAATAATTACAAAGTTAGTTTTGTATTATGTTTCAATTTATGTTGCAACAGTTGTCACAATAGTTTCAAATATGTTTTAAAGAAAAAAATGTTATTTAATATTTTTCTTACTATTAAGTAGGATTAAGTTTAAGAAAGCCAAATGACGGCTAAAAATATGGGTCATTACATGTGAGGATGGCCTTGGGCTTGGCTATTCGGTGGTTGTAAAAGCTGAAAGGAGGGGGAGATCTAAGTTAAAAGTGAAAGATGAAACATTTGATGAGAAATAAATGAAATATTAAATTTGGTATTTTGAGTTAGAAAGAGATGAGATTGGGGTTAAAAGGTGTTGGTTATATGTGGTAGGGTCTATCATAACCTCCATACTCTTTGCAGCTTTTTAATTGTTGGATCAAAATCTAATGGTCTTAACAAAAATTCTACACCGGTAGAGAATTTTTTTGTCTTTCATGGTCATATGGGGTTTGATCAGTATGATAATGGTAGCAAATAGGAAACAAGCAAAAAGAAACCATATATATATATAAACGAGAATTAAATATTAAAAAAATAACCTAGAAGAAGAAATCACTTACGTTTTGTGGCATCGAAGAAATTCTTAGTACATAATATAAGCAATATTTAAGAGTTCTGTTGAGCAATTTATGTATACAATTTTATGAACTAAATTTTATGCTCAAAAATTCGTTAAGCAATATAAATATTACAAAGATTATTGTTAAATCCAATTTTTAAAGTGATAAATCCCCTAAAAGTATGGGTCTATAAGAATAAATATCATGCTATAATCCTAGACAAAGAATGAATTATATGAAAATGAGAGTTAGTTGATATGTAAGGGAAAAATAAGGTAGAAACTTTAACTGTTGCAAAATGTGTTGCAACAGATTGGGAAATAGAAATGTAATATAAAAAATACTATATGGAAAATATAGAAATTATACATTATAGAAGGTAAGCAGTACATAAGTTATTATAGAAGGTAAGCAGTACATAAGTTATGTATTATGAGAATAATATAGTATAAGGATTATACAATATAGAAATCATGTAGTATGGAAATCTTACTTAAAAAAGTTCGCTAGTATGGGAATTATACTATGTAGTGGATATAGATAAGTATGGAATGTTGTGGAAGCTTGTGGAAGCTTGTAAACAATATAGGAAAGTATATAGACAGTATAAGAAAAATATTGCGAGTGTAAATTTGGACTATTAAAAAATCAAAATTGGTCAAAATTGGACGTCTCAAAAGTTATGGAAATTTCCATAAGGTTCATATGGAATCAAATTTTGACAAATGGAAAAGGGGTAACTTTTCTTTGCAATTTATCCCTAATATGCTACTATAAATGCCTAAGTTCATTGTCAAAAAAAGGTTAGTTTTATATCATTAAAAATTGCTTCTATTTCTTCCCATGAAAATCAACCCCCCTTTAGCTCTCTTAGTCTCAAAATTTTGATGGTTTTATCCAGGGCTGGCAATTCGTGTTGTGTGCCGTGTTCGTGCCAACACGATTACAACACGACACGATTATACTGAACACAAACACGACACGATTAATAAACGTGCCTAAAACATAAATACGAACACGACACGCCTATAACACATGTAACACAACACGACACGATTATTAAACGTACCGTGATGTGTTGACACGATTAACACAACACGACACACTTAACAATAAAAAAATTAAAAAAATAAAATATTAAAATAAAAAAATTAAAATATAAATTTTATATTTAACAAACTTTTACAATTTAAGATAAACTACACCCAAATATTTTAAAATATTTTTATCCTTAAATTAAATTATTCTTGTTAAACTTTTCTTTAACTTAATCCTTTTTAATCCTTAACAATCAAATATAAGACTAAACCTTTAAATAACTTAAACTGCATTCTTTTCTCTAATCCAATCCTTATTAATTAGATTTAAGAAAAATTATTTTCATGACCATTCACGTTGAACCGCTTGACATAAGCAAAGGCATGAGTCCTTATATAGGAAAAAGTAGGGAAAAGCTTTGCTTCCCTTTTCAATGTGGGACTTTTGGATGAGTTGAAAACATGCACGTAGACTCACAATAAATGAATAAAAGATTTCATTTTTGAAACAAAAGCTCAGTGAGCTTTGCTGGAGGCTTGTGCAATTATATGCTCTCCCATCTAAGG